>ML385040.1:0-40358 GCA_005239525.1 Nicotiana knightiana
TCGAAGGAGTGGATCCTAGACTCCTAAGTCTACCACCCTTCCGACTCCTAGTCGGAGCAGAAGGCGTTAAATTTTCAATATCTATTAATCCCTGAGGTTTATTTGAAGAAGACATGTTTAAAAAGGCAAGAAGAAAGTTCTTTACAAAAGACAAAGTTAGAGAGTGTTTTGTGGAAGCAAAGAAAAGAAGAAAGGTTTTTATACTTGAGGACAACCGTCAAACATGGAAAAAAAAAAAAATAATGACGAAAAGTCATAATTGAAGATGTCACTTCGGGACTGACACAACCGCAAAAAGCCCTAAAATGTGCCGAGTAAATGCAGAACCAATCCGAGAAGGACACGTGGTATGAGCATTAAATGGAAGTGACAAACGACGCCTATGGTTCAGAGAAGGATACAATGTTTCGACGTAAAGCGATGGCAAACTATTCCCGCCCTGAATGAGTATCCACTTACCAAATATTAATCGATAAATATATGGTAAGTGGGGGACTATCTGTATTGGTACACAAAGAGTTTCACACGTAAGCCTGCTCTTGACAACTTAGCCAGTTATGTGGACACAGGAGAACGCGACAGCTGGATGTGATTCTTTGAAGAGGTACGGTACAAAGAGGCACAATTCAATAAACCCTCGAGCTCATCAACCACGGGAAACTCAACATGATCAAGACAGGGAAGAGACATGGTCAAAATGAATATGGACAAAGCTACGGGCAGATTCAAGAACCCACAATTGATTACTTGTACATTATGTAACCGTACCACAATTACTGTTATCCTTTGTAACGCCACATTAATTTCATAATTAGTCATTAATGGGCATCATAGCAAGAGTTGTGCGTTATATCAAGGAATCTCTTATATAAGGGAGGGGAATACAGCTTGTAAAGGCATCTGATTCTAAAATACAATCTACTTTGCTTTTCTATATTTCAGCAATATTGTTTATTATTCATTTTTCTCTATTTTCTTGATTATCAGTAACCCGTGTTCATCCTAGAAATAGGTTTAGTCAAAGGATCTAATTCTTTGGTTAAACAGTATACAGCTTTATCACGCCGCATGTGCGATATCAGTAGTAAACACGGCATGACAGAAACCTCGTGCAAATCCCCATATCAACGACCGCACGGAAGAAACCTCGTGCATCACCACAACAAGTACAACAACAATAATGGCAACAGTTCAAGATACAATTAATACATCAACTCAAGAACCTTCGACCATAAGATAGGCAAGACCAGCGCATGAGAAACAAACATAATAAGGAGAGCTAGGCATATTACGAATCACTCAACAAGGAAGGAAAATATCATGTAACAGTCGCACCTAATTACACGGGTGAACAACAAGAAATCAACCCAAATCCGATAACCCCATATAAGGGCAAGTCACGGAGGTATAGAATATCTAAACTTCTTTTAAGGTTGAGCAGTTACGAGAATATTCAACAATTTCCACTTAAGGACAAGCAGCAGAGAATAATCACAAATTCATTTAACACCCAAAACAATTATAGGTTGAGATGGAGATAATTGCAAATTTGAGATAAGCAGTTAAGAAGACATAGCATGACAGTAAAGGAAATAAAAATCTTCTGATAAGTCAATTAGGAGTAAATCCAAAAGTAAGAACTTCCACATTTAAGCAAATAAGAATGACACTAGAAATTAGGAAATTCAATCATGCTAAGGACAATTCATACTCGGCGAATATAAGGACCTAAGATTCCTAAAGGGTCAACTTTCCACAAATAAGTCCGAGCATGCACTCGTCACCTCGCGTACACAGACTACAATCAACATAGAAGACTCAAGTCCTAAGGGTAAATTCCCCCACACAAGGTTAGGCAAGATACTTACCTTAACCGCTCAAATCAAACTAGAAATCACGTTCTTGCCACGGGTATTCGACTCCCAATGACCCAAATCCAAGTTACCCAGGTGCAAAAGCCTCCAAAAATCGCCTTTCCCAAGCTCCCCAATTCGAAAATGGTGAAAAATAACATAAACCCTCGGATTTGATATAATTTCCCAGAAATTCTGCACCTTTGCCCCTGTGACCGCACCTGCGGTCCCGCACCTGCGGAATTACCATCGCATGTGCGAAAACCCACTAAAAAGCCTGGGGTCGCACCTGCGGTCAAATGGCCGCACCTGCGAGGATTGGGGGTTAGGGCTAAGTTCCGCACCTACGAGCTCCTCGCCGCACCTGCATGTCCTCACCTGCGGAAGGTCCATCGCAGGTGCAAAACACCAGAACCAACAATGGTTCAGCTGTCTCCCAAGTTCTAATAACACCCGATGAGCATCCTAAACGTACCCGAGGCCCCCCGGGACCCCGTCCAACCACACACACAAGTCATATAACCTAACACGGACTCGCTCGAGGTTTCAAACCACATAAAACAACACTGACACAATGAATGAAACTAAAAATCCATGAAAATTCTTCAAACTTCTATAAACATTAAGTTTTGCATTTAAGGTCCGAATCACGTCAAACTAAGTCCGTTTCTTACCAAATTTCACAGATAACACATATAAATCATATCGAACCTGTACCGAGCTTCAAAATCGTAATGTGGGCCCGATATCATAGGTTTCACCTCAAATTTCATTTTCAAAAACCTTTATATTTTTCAGAAAACAATTTTCTTTGAAAATTCATTTCTCGGACCTGGGACCTCGGAATTCGATTCCGGACATACGCCCAAGTCCCATATTTTCCTATGGACCCTCCGGGACTGTCAAATCACGGGTCCGGGTCCGTTTACCAAAAACTTTGACTGAAGTCAACTTTATTCAAATTTCCAATACAAAATTTTTATTTTTATCAGCTTTTCACATAAAGGCTTCCCGGCTATACGCCCGGGCTGCGCACGCAAATCGAGGGGAGATATTAACACAGAATTAGATAGAATATATGGGATGACCCTTTTGGGTCATCACAATTATACTTGTCAAGATCTTTAAGCTGGAATTGTCGCTAAAGTGTGAGCAATCTCATCGGCCGCCACCTACGGAAGCTGGTGAAGGAAGCTAGACTTATAAAACGGTCCTACCAGACCTTTTTTTCTTTGACCTCTCAAGTCCGGCAACTATAGTATCACTCCCTCGGCCATCATCCGGAATATCATAAACACTAGCCACTGGTGCCTCAGGGACAGGTGTAGAAGAGGGATCCGAAGCCTGACTGGCACTCTTCGAACCCTCAGAGGTGTTATGTGAGGAGGAAGGCTCGTCCAGAGTTGATACCTTCCCAGTGGCTGTGATTAGACAGCCGACTGCTCTTGAACTGAGTCGCCCTCCGATGCTTCCTGAGATGAACTAGATTCGGAGGGCTCTAGATTTCTTACTTATCCAGTTGTAGCTTTCTTGGTGATTATCTTTTGGAGGGAAAGGGTTAATGCCCCGACCTCTGGAAGATTCACCCCTCCCCTTTGACATAAGCCTCGAGATCTAACCATTTTCTATAACCAGCAACAGCAGTAGTCAGTTGTAATTCAAGTGCAAATAGATAGTAAACACACAGTGTAGAACATGTTTGCAGGGAGGGGGAGTGTGGTTCGTACAATTACAAGTGCGGCCGCACGATGGTTTATGAGAACCGCACAATATGATCTTGCAGCCATAGAACTGGAATTGCGGTCACACAATTTTGAGTGCGATCATATATTTGAAATGTGGTCCGCACTTTTATCATTGCGGCCGCACTCACTTTTCTGCGGTCCACACAAATTCAAGTGCAGTTGCAAATTCATCCTTGACTAAGGAACCCTATTCTCAACTTCTGCGGACCGCACAATTTCTTGTGTTGTCGCATATTTCAAAACAAAATCGAGCACACTTTCTAAGGCTTTTAATTTTTACACAAATTCGACATGGTATTCACAATTAAGCATGAAAATCATTTCACCCATTCCCCATAGAGAAATTAGCAGTTGACCCAACATAGATTAAACCCCACATGGTAGTAAAATTGAAATCTATTGACAATTGGCCTAAACCTACCTAACAAATTGTAAATTAAACTAAAATTTGAAAAATTCTACGAAATAATTGAAGCATACCAGATATGAAGTAATGGAGATGAGTGATCATGGACATGGATTGAGTGTGGCAGATGATTGAACAGACGATTTCAAAGTTTTAGAGTTTAGAGGGCTCAGAGAGGGGAAAAAATGTACAGTAACCCTAAGGTTACTATTTATACTGGCGGGCTGACTTGATGGACAAAGGGATGAGTGCGGCTGCAGAATTCCTTCTGCGGTCCGCACTCTGTTACCTTTGGGATCAAATTCCCTTGAAGATCTGTGGTCTGCAAATTTGTGGTGTGACCGTAGATTTTTGCTGCGGACCGTAGATTTTGATGTGCGGATGCAATTTGGCCATTTCTCTGAAAAATCAAAATTCACAGAGTTTGCATTTTCCATTTCAAATCAGTGCGGCCAATGTTCCCTTATGTTGTAGCACCGCAATTATGTAGTCCGCACAATACACTTGCGGGCTGCACTTTTTCCACACTTAGCCAATTTTCTCGGCACTCCCTGTAGAGAACACTTATTCCTGAAACACACTTCAAATCCAGTTAGCACAAAAATAACACCTATCTACAAAATAAGAAAAGAAAAAGAAAAAGAAAACATGGGTTGCCTCCCAAGAAGCGCCTGATTTAACATCGCGGCACGACGTATATTACCATCACTTCAAATGAATAACTACCACCACGTGGCCATCATCAACTTGTCCCAAGTAATGCTTCACCCGGTGACCATTGACTCGGAATATCTCATCATTTTTTTTCTTCAATTCCAATGCACTAAAAGGTGTCACACCCACAATTTCAAAAGGACCACTCCATTTAGATTTCAGATTTTCGGGAAACATCTTCAATCGTGAGTTGAACAACAAAACAAGATCACCCACCTGGAACTCCTTGTTTCAGATGTATTTGTCATGAAGGTACTTCATACTCTCTTTGTACAAGGATGGACTTGCATATGCAGGGTACCGGAACTCATCCAATTGATTGAAATGTGCAACCCGCAAGTTAGCAGTTGCATTCCCCAATCAAGATTCAATTTATTTAAAGCCCACATGGCTTTGTGCTTAAACTCCACCGTAAGATGACAAGCTTTGACAAACACCAATCTGCATGGAGACATCCGATGAGAGTTTTTTAAGCACTCTGATAAGCCCATAGTGCATCATCAAGCTTCTTTGACCAATCTGTCCAGTTAGCATTCGATGTTTTGGACAAGATACTCTTTATCTCCCGGTTGGAGACTTCTACTTGACCGCTCTTGTGGATGATAGGGAGCCGTAACTATATGAGTGACACCATACTTGCTAATCAAAGTGTTAAAAGCCTTTTTGCAAAAACACGACCCCCATCGCTTATGATAGCCCGCGGAGTACCAAATCTTGTGAAAATGTTCTTCTTCAAGAACGCCACCACACTCCTCGCTTCATTGTTAGGTATAGAAATGTCCTCAAGCCATTTAGACACATAATCAACTGCGACCAAGATGTAGGTGTTTCCACAATAACTCACAAACGGACCCATGAAGTCAATACCCCACACATCAAAGATATCAATCTCCAACATGGTAGTGAGAGGCATTTCATTCTTCTTCGAGATTACACCGGCCCGTTGGCATTCATCACATATTTTAACCATATCACTTGCATCTTTGTAGAGAGTGGGCCAATAGACACTGCAACTTAGCACTTTGGTCGTCATTCTTTCTCTGCCATGGTGACCACCATAAGGCAAAGAATGGCAAGCCTCAAGAATAACATTTTTCTCTTCGTCCGGTACACATATTCTAGTTACCCCATCCGTGCAAATCCGGAATAGGTATGGCTCATCACAATAATAATCTTGAGAATCCCGTTTGAGCTTCTTCCTTTGATTTGAAGAGAACTCATCCGAGATGATTCTACACATCTCTTGTAGTTGGCCACTCCCAGTTTCTACCCAATCACAAATGCTCCCAGAACACACAAGAACTTGGGAGCAAAAACAGTTTTTTCCTAACTTGTTTGTTTTCTTTTGCAGGTAAATGGGATAGGCTCAGATTATTGAAGCAACTTCCAGAAGTGGTATCAGCATCCTAGATGCTCATTCTCCTGCAGTTGCATCAATACTCTTAGGCTTGTCCCAAGGACTCTGTCACATTGACTCCTACACAGTCAAACCAAAAATGCAGGATCCCCTAGAGATTGCTAATCCTCAATCAAAATCATATCAACAGAAATAACAATAAATCCCAACAATGGATAAATCAGAAGTCAGGTGCATACACACTGAAGCACCAAGCTCCTCTTCCCTCAACACAGCAACAACTCCACCACATACAGCCAACTACCAAGTGTGCAGGGTCTGGACAAAATAATGCCAAGGACACAAACCTAGCCTCTTTGCAATGCCCAGCTATCATGCACCAATAGCAAGAGACCACTAAATGTTGTAGCCCCTGCTCACTTTCTTCATTCAAGAATTCCAGGCAGAATCAGCACTTAAGCACAGCACCCTGGACCTTTTTCGTCAACTATCTTCAATTTGGATTTCATTGGCCTCAATAACAAAGCAAAGTTGAAGATAGTTCCCTCCCTAATCACATGTTTTTTGTTACACTCCTTAGGGATTTTCTACACAATTCTAAGTGTAGATCTTTTTGTATATGGAAGATAATCTTCCAACTCATATCTTTTGTAAATCTAGGATCATTTGTGCACTTTTGTATAGTTGACCTAGGTTTATTTCACTCTAATTTTGTATACCCAACTAACTCATTGTTTGGTAGTCACTTGGAACATCAGTATAAGTCTAACTCATTATAGCATTCAGGATTCACCTGACTGTCATTTTTTGATAACCAGATGTTCATGTACCATATTTTTGGAGGTCAGGTTTATGCCCCCCTCCTTTGTTGTAATTTTCCTTTTATATATGAAAATTGACCCTAGGCACAATGCCTAGTGGATTGTACTGGAAAAAAATTTGCTCATCGGGAAAGGAGTCACTGATTTCAAAGCCATCATGTAGCCTTCCCTCCTCCTCGAAACGAGATAAGTGGCCTGCCACTTGATATTAACTCCCTTTTCTATCTTGGATGTCAATATCAAACTCTTGCAACAATAGCACCCATCTCATCAACCTAGTTTTTGAATCCTTCTTGCTCATAAAATAGCAAGGTGACGCATGATCCATATGAACAATAACCTGTGTACCCATCAAGTATGTGCGGAACTTCTCCATTGAAAACACAATGGCAAGTAGCTCTTTCTCTGTAATGGTTTAATTGACTTAGGCATCATTCATGGTCTTACTAGCATAGTAGACCGGATGAAAGATCTTGTTGATACTATCACGACCCAAATTTTCCTCTGTTAGGTATCGTAATGGCACCTAGTCTTAAGGACTAGCTAAGCCTAATTTTCATGGAATAGTAACAATACTAAATAAAAAATCTAATATTTTTCTGAAATGAAGAATTCTTTACAATGCATATTCCCAAAACCCGGTAGTACAAGTCATAAGCTCTATAAAGTTTGCTACAACTTCTAAATACAACTGTTTGGAAGTAAGTAAAAACAGTATAAATACAGAATAGGAAGGTACCTCTGAAGCCTGCGAGCGCGACGACAGGTTTACCTTGAGTCTCCTCAGCAAGAATCCGCGCAGCTACTAACGATCAATACCTGGATCTACACAAAAATGTGCAAAAGTATAGAATGAGCAAACCACAGCGGTGCCCAGTAAGTATCAAGACTAACCTCAATGAAGTAGTGACGAGGACTAGTCAAGGCACCCACTGGTCTAACAAAATGGACAAGTATAAGTACAGGAGAATAACGTAAACATAACCTATATCTATTATCCACACAGTATGACCAACAACGGAACGACTACAATAAGGAAGGAAAATAGTAGACAGTAACGGATCACCAAAAAAATACACCGAAGTATGGACGGGAACACAGCCCAAGTCCGAAAATCACAACACAATAAGGACAAGTTGTAACTTAACACTGCATTAGTCTCCACACCAGGCCTTAGCCACAAATCCCATTAAAATGGTAAAAATCTTCGAGTGTAAGCTTTCACCCGCAATTTTTTATATTGGAAACTTTAAGGTAATATCCTTTCTAAGGGAAATTCTTTTGAAATATATTTTTCCCAAGAGATGTCTCTAAGACATAGCTTTCTTCAAGATAAAATCTTTTCAAATATACTTTTCCAAAAAAAGTGTCCTTCAAACGTAGTTTTCTTCAACATAAAAAAATTTTCAAATATATTTTTCCAAAGGAATATCCTTCAACATAGTTTTATTCAACATAAACATTTTTCCAAATATTCTTTTCCAAAGGAATGTCCTTCAACATAGTTTTATTCAACATAAAAAAATTTCAAAAATTCTTTTCCAAAAGAATGTCCTTCAAACATAGTTTTTTATTCAAGATAAATGTTTTCTTAGTTTTTTATTCAAGATAAATGTTTTCTTTTTCAAATTGGACTTTCCAAATAATTGTCCTTCAAACATAATTCCTTTGATAAAATTTACCGGGATCCCGTCCCGTAGTCCCAAATTCATCACGCAATACAGAAGATCTCCCTAAATACGTCTGTAGTCCCAAAACAATATGCAGTGGTGGGGGATCTACCGGAATACGTCCGTAGTCCAAAAGTAAATATGCAGTGCTGGGGATCTCCCAGAATACGTCCGTAGTCCCAACGTAAATATCAGTACAGGGGGGATCTCCCAGAATACGTCTGTAGTCCCCAATTAAAATATGCAGTACATGGAGGACCTCCCAGAGTACGTCCGTAGTCCCCAATTTAAATATGCAGTGCAACAAAAAAAGACAACAATTATAGCACGGCAAAAAACTCGTACATCACCACATCAAATACAAAGCAACCATGACAATGACACAAGGTACAGCGAATAAATCAATACAAGAACTTCAATTCACAAAGAAACAGTAGAACATCGTTCACAAGGAATAATCACGGTAAAGAATACCAAGTGTAAAGAGAACAGTTTGACCAGGGAAAAACAAGACAAGCAACAAATCCACAAATTCAAGTCAACAATAAGAAGATAACACAAGTCAAATAATTTCAAGTAAGGACAAGTCGACTAAGATATAAGTTATCTAAACCCCTTATGAGGTTGAGCAATTATGAGGGATATTAAACAATTCAATTAATTATAGGAAGTTTATGAAAATGTAGCATGATGATATAGAGGTAAAGCCTTTGGTAAGTCAAATCAGAGTCAAGTAGGCGGTAAGGGTGGATCCTAAAGCAATTAGCTCTAATCAAAGCATGTAGAGGGGAAACTAGCAAATAAGAACTCAAGCGTATCAGGAACAACTTCATACAATGTGAATATAAGGACCTAAGAACCCTAAAGGTCAACCTTCTACAAATAAGTTCGAGCACACACTCGTCACCTCGCGTACACGGACTACAATAAACATAGGAGACTCAAATCCTAAGGGGTAATTCCCCCACACAAGGTCAGGCAAGATACTCACCTCAACCGCTAAAATCAAACTTGAAATCACGTTCTTGCCACGAGTATCCGACTCTAAATAGCCCAAATCTACAATGTGTTCCCCTTATGCACCTGCAGCTCCCCATTCGTAGGTGTGAAAAAACACCAGAAGTCCAACACCAGCAGATCAGAAACTCCAAATTTCAAAAAACCCAATCCATTAACCACCCGAGGCCCCCGGGACCTCGATCAAACATACCAATAAATCTTATAACACCATACAAACTTAGCTGAGCCTTCACACCACCTCGAACAACATCAAAAACATGAATTGATCACGGATTCAAGCCTACGAAACTTTGAATTCCCAAAATCTAAGAACTACGCTGAAACATATCAAACCTTGTCCGAATGACTTCAAATCACACACACAGGTCACAAATGACATTACAAACCTACAACCAATTTTCCATTCCGAGCTCAATATCAAATTTGCACCTATCGGCCGAAATCGCCAGAAATCTAACTTTCGCCAATTCAAGCCTAAATCTACCACATACCTCAAAAATACATTCTGGACGCGCTCCTCGGCCCAAAATCACCATACGAAATTGTTGACATCATCCATAACTCGTTCCGGAGCCATTTACATAAAAAGTCAAATTCTGGTCAAAAATTCGTTGTTTAAGCTTCAAAAACAACAGTCCATCTTCCAATTCGACTCCGAATGAATCCAATCATGCACGCAGGTCGATATACACAATGTGAAGCTGTTCAAGACCTTATGCCACCGAACAAAGCTTAGATTCTCAAAATGACCGATCGAGTCGTTATATTCTCCCCCTCTTAAAACAAACGTTCGTCCTCGAACGTGCCAAGATTCACCTCGAACTCCTCCAATCCCTGAATGCACACTTCTAACACACACCCGCGGGTGATACCACGTCACCCCGATCTTCATAAGACTGACGACACCATAAGAACTGCAACTTAGCCTTCCTACCAACACCCATAAGCCTCAAACCCCAATTTCTGACCTTCTCTTTACTTCCAAAAAGGCCCGATTCTAAATCCATATCTGGTATCAGCCTTAACCAGCTGCATCAACTCATGCCTACGCCCACAAGGTACGACCACACAATACAACGCACCACATATAGGCCCTTAATAATACTTCGGATCACAATAGCTGCCCGAAATCAACTCAACACCGACAATTAGCCTCATATCCGATAGAACTCTATTCCAAACCTCCATCACACTGATAATAATGCGAAAAACACGAATATTTCATAACTTTGACACCCGAATCACCAAGACACAACTAACACCACCGGGCACACACCCCGCAAGATAAAACTCAAGGAGCACAGATTGAAAATGACTGAATATGAAAAGAGGAAAACATAAGGAAACTATCAAACAATCCCGATAGGCACAACTCTCTATTAATGCTCACCTACACAACAATATAACAAGGAAGAAATTAAAGAACATGAACAAATCACAAGGATCCCATCTTGGTATAACTTATATAACAGTACACATCCCGGTTCGAACACATCAAATCACATGAAATCACGGGGATTTCGCCCTCAACTCTACTCACATGAATGCCCTGCAATAACACATCTGCCTGGAGCCTAGGACAATCTCTCACCCTGTGAATGGTATCTCCACATTCAAACAACCTCTCTACTGGCGTGGATGTGGAAACTGTGCAATACGAGTACTCTGAGGCCCACGAGTACCTGAAACCCCATGCGAAACCGGTAATGCAAACTGAACTGGCTGACCCACAAAACCTCTACCGTGACCCTGCCTCCAAAATAAGGACCAACAGATCCTTCCGGTCTACGAGGCCTCCTCGCCTCCCTGGACTCTCTCTCCTGATCTCGCCTGTCCTCTTGCTCCCGGTCCCACATGCCCTCTAACCGGCGAGCGATCCCTACCACCTACTGAAACAAAATATATGACTCCAACTCCCGAGCCATGTTGTACCGAATATCATGCCTGATCCCTTCAACGAATCTACGGACTCGCCCTCTAACTGTAGCGACTAAGGCAGGTGCATGCCTGGCCAAATCACTGAATCTGATGGCATACTCTAATACTAACATAGTACCCTGGTACAACTGCTCAAACTTCACGCGCCATGCATCCCGAAGGGACTGGGTAAAAACTCTCTCAAGAACATCTCTAAAAACTGATCCCATATAAGTGAAGGTGACTCGGTCGGGCTACACAACTCATGTTCCCACCACCACTGATAAGTTATTCCCTGAAGCTGGAACATAGTAAAAGCAACCCCACTCACCTCAACAATATCGAAAGTGCGGAGGATGTTGTGGAACTACTCCAGAAAACCATGTGCACTCTCTGAAGCCAATCCGCTGAATGTAGGAGGTTTATATTTCTTGAACCTTGCAAATCTAAGCTGCTCTCCCTCAGATGTTATTGCTCTAAGCATGAGCTGAACTGGAACCGCAGGCTACGTTACCATGACACCTGGAACCTGACCAACATGAACCCGTTTCTCTAGAGTGTTGGCGGTGAGAGTCTGGGCTCCTCCCCCGGTCAGTGAAGTAACTGGTATAACCTGAAATAACCCCGCCTGAGCTAATGTACCAAACATGCTTAGGAACTGTGCTAAAGTCTCCTGAAGTCCGGGGGTAACAACAAGTGCCTCCGGTTCCTGCCCCCCAACTGGAACTATTGGTGGCTCCTTAACGGCTTCTCTAGTAGGTGTCTTAACTGTGGCACATGATCCTCATCGACCTCTGCCTCTATCCTTTGCGACGTCTCGGGGGTAACATCGTCAGGAAGCGCTGCTCGCGTCCTCACCATTTGTGAGAGAAGGGAATGATAAATTTCAACTTCAAGATCAATGAACTTGCACGATAGGAATGAAAGAAGTGAAGTTATCCTAATAGTTCCATAGCCTCTCGAAGATAAGTACAGACGTCTCCGTACCGATCCGCAAGACTCTACTAAACTCGCTTATGACTCGTAGCACCTATGAACCTAGGTCTCTGATACCAGCTTGTCACGACCCAAATTTCCCTCCGTTGGGTATCGTGATGGCACCTAGTCTTAAGGACTAGGTAAGCCTAATGTTCATGGAATAGCAACAATAATAAATAAAAGATCTAATATTTTTCTGAAATGAAGAATTCTTTATACAATGCATATTCCCAAAACCTGGTAGTACAAGTCATAAGCTCTACAAAGTTTGCTACAATTTCTAAATACAATTGTTTGGGAGTAAGTAAAAACAGTATAAATACAGAATAGGAAGGTAACTCCAAAGCCTGCGAGCGCGACGAAGGGTTTACCTTGAGTCTCCTCAGCAAGAATCCGCACAACTACTAACGATCAATAACTGGATCTGCACAATAATGTGCATAAGTGCAGAATGAGCACACCACAGTGGTGCCCATTAAGTATCAAGACTAACCTCAGTGAAGTAGTGACGAGGACTAGTCAAGGCACCCACTGGTCTAATAAACTGGACAAGTATAACTATAGGAGAATAACGTAAACATAACCTATATCTATTATCCGCACAATATGACCAACAACGGAATGACTACAATAAGGAAGGAAAATAGTAGAAAGTAACTAATCACCAAAATAATAAACCGAAGGATGGACGGGAACACTGCCCAAGTACGGATCACCAAGTCTCTCAGACATAGCTTTCTTCAAGATAAAAGCTTTACAAATATACTTTTCCAAAGAAAGTGTCCTTCAAACATAGTTTTCTTCAACATAAACATTTTTTTCATATATACTTTTCCAAAGGAATGTCCTTCAACATAGTTTTATTCAACATAAACATTTTTCCAAATATTCTTTGCCAAAGGAATGTCCTTCAACATAGTTTTGTTCAACATAAATATTTTTCAAATATTCTTTTTCAAAGGAATGTCCTTCAAACATAGTTTTTTATTCAAGATAAATTTTTTTTTTTCAAATTGGACTTTCCAAATAATTGTCTTTCAAACATAATTCCTTTGATAAAATCTATCGGGATCCCGTACCGTAGTCCCAAATTCATCACACAATACAGAGGATCTCCCGGAATACGTCTGTATTCCCAAAACAATATGCAGTGCTGGGGGATCTCCTGGAATATGTCCGTAATCCCAAAGTAAATATGCAGTGCTTGGGTATCTCCCAGAATACGTCTGTAGTCCCAAAGTAAATATGCAGTGCAACAAACAAACACAACAATTATAGCACGGTAGAAAACTCGTACATCATCACATCAAATACAAAGCAAACATGACAATGACACAAGGTACGGCGAACAAATCAATACAAGAACTTCAATTCACAAAGAAATAGTAGAACATCGTTCACAAGGAATAATCACGGTAAAGAATACCAAGTGTAAAGAGAACAGCTTGACCAGGGAAAAACAAGACAAGCAACAAATCCACAAATTCAAGTCAATAATAAGAAGACAACACAAGTAAAATAATTCCAAGTAAGGACAAGTAGACTAAGATGTAAGTTATCTAAACCCCTTATAAGGTTGAGCAATTATGAGGGATATTCAACAATTCAATTAATTATAGGCAGTTTATGAAAATATAGCATGATGATAGAGAGGTAAAACCTTTGGTAAGTCAAATCAGAGTCAAGTAGGCGGTAAGGGTGGATCCTAAAGCAATTCTCAAAACTACTAGTCGGGTCGTTATAGATATGTTGCCCCGAAACTTCTCCAACAGTTACATCACTAGCATCGCACATGAACTCAAAAGGAATACCCAAATTACGAGGGTTGATAATAGGAGTGGTTGTCAACTGGAACTTTAGCAATTCAAAGTCTCTCATGCAATCATCATTGAAGTGAAATTTAGAATCTTCATCGAAGAGCTTGCACAACAGGTTCACCACTTTGGAAGAATCATATATGAAGCGTCAGTAGAACCCCCCGTGACCCAAGAAACTTCTCACGCCTTTCTCTGAGGTTGGAGGTGGAATTTTAGAAATCACCTCTATCCATGCCTTGTCGACCTCTATTCCCTTCTTTGAAATTTTGTGGCCAAGGACAATGCCTTCCTCGACCATGAAATGGAATTTCTCCCAATTCAACACCAAGTTCGTTTTTTCACACCTTAACAATACTTAATCCAAATTCTCCAAGAAATCATCAAAGGAATCCCCGACTACCAAAAAGTCATCCATGAAGACTTCAAGGTAGTACTATACAATCTCTATAAAGATTGCCATCATACAACATTGGAAAGTTGTCGGTGCATTGCATAAGAAAAATGGCATCCGCTTGAAAGCACAAGTGTTATGCGAAAAAGTGAGGGTTGTTTCTCTTGATCTTTCGGGGAAATAAGGATTTGTTTGTATCCCGAATATCCATCTAGAAAGCAATAGAAATCACGACTGGCCAACCTATCAAGCATTTGGTAAAGGAAAGGAAGTGGAAAATGATCTTTTGTCGTGACTTTGTTTAGCTTCCGATAGTCCATACACACTCTCCACCCGGTCATCAATATTTGGGGAATCAACTCAATCTTGTCATTGGTGACCACTGTTATGACCTTCTTTCTCGGGACACATTACACCGGAGAAGTCCACAAACTGTCGGAAATAGGGTAGACCACCCCGGAATCCAACCATTTGATAATATCCTTTTTGACTACGTCTGGCATGGCTTCATTGAGTCTCTTTTGATGTTCAATGAAGGGTTTGGAATATTCCTCCAAGTTAATCTTGTGCATGCAAAATGCGGGGCTTATTCCCCGAATATCTTCCAAAGTCCACCCAATAGCTTTTTTTCTCTTGTGGAGCACCACCAATGTAGAGTCAACCTGCACGTTATTCAAACAAGTGGAAAGAATAACTGGTAAAGTAGAACAAGGACCAAGGAATTCATACCTGAGATGTGGAGGCAATGGCTTCAACTCCAAAATAGGAGGCTCTTCAATTGAAGGCTATGTAAGAGGAGTTTTCCTATTCTGAAGATCCAAGGAAAGTTTCTGGGCTGCATAATTGTACGACCCCATTCCTTACAAAGAATTAACACATTCCATGAAGCCATCCATCTCGTCATCATCAAAATGGATCAAGAAGGCCTTCATTGTATCATCAATAATAACATTGGTCACCAAGTCCACGAAAGAACACACTTCATTGCTATTCGATTGCCTCATAGATTTACACACGTGGAAAACCATCTTTTCATCACCCACCCGGAAAGTGAGTTCTCCTGCTTCCACATCAACAAGAGCCTTCCCCATAGCAAGGAAAGGTCTTCCAAGAACAGTCGGCACCTCATAGTCCACTCACAATCAATAATAACAAAATTTGCCGGGAGGATAAACTTATCAACACGAACCAATACATCTTCAATCAACCCCAACAGTCTCTTCATTGTACGATCAGCCATTTTTAATCTCATAGATATGGTTCTTGGTTGCTCAATTCCCAAGGTCTTGAAAATCGAATAGGGGATCAAATTGATACTCGCCCCAAGATAACAAAGAGCTTTGGAAAAATTGGCACTCCCAATGTAACAAGGGATTGTGAAAGCACCGAGATCTTCCAATTTAGGAGCCATCTAATGCACAATTTCACTCACATGATGAGTGACTTTGATAGTTTCAAGATTCATCGATCGCTTCTATGTCACCAAATCCTTCATAAACTTGCATAACCGGGCATTTGCTCCAAGGCATCAACTAATGGCACATTTATCGAGAGACTATTCATCATATCAATGAAATTTTTGAATTTATTCTCGCCATTTTTATTGGAAAGCCTTTGAGGATGTGGAGGGGGGTGGCTTAGATAATGGTGCCTTAGCTTTTTGTACTACGGCTCTGGTATGTCATTCACATGATCCCTAGACGGGTTCACTTCCCCTTGATTCTCTTCCACTGTGTCATCAATATCAATCGTCACTTCATCATTTTCTTGAACCACATTGTTCGGGATCTCCTTTTCTTCTACCACTTGCTCATCATCCACAAGTTGCCTTTGACTTGAGGTGGGTGCATTCCCACCTCTTTCACTTCTTGTGTTTAATGGCCATAGCATGTCCTGTATTGTTCCCACCCTTTGTGTTCACCATCGTGTCACTTGGTAGTGCCCCCTTAGAATGAGAATTTAAAGATTGAGAGATTTTACCCATTTGCACTTCTAGATTGCGGATCGATGTGTTATGTGAAGCAAGCTAGGAATCGGGATCGGGATTCTTCTCCATCATTTGCTTGAACATGTTCACAATATGGCCCATTTCATTATTGGAATAACTAGGACCATAGGAAGGATAAGGAGGCGGGTTGCTCAATTGTTCATACATCGGGGGCCTTTGAAAACCCGACCACTGATTTCCTTGATTGTTATTCCATCCACCTTGATTGTTGCCTCCCTAATTGCCTTGGTTATTGTTGTTATTTCAATTCCCTTGATTATTGCTTCTACTCCAATTGCCTTGATTGTTGTTATTCCAATTGCCTTGATTGTTTCCACCACTCAAATTACCTTGATTTTGAGAATTCCAATTGCCTTGATTATTTGAAGGTCTCCATTGTTGTTAACTAGGGCCTTGGAAGTTGTTTCTTTGCCCTTGAAAGTTGTTCACATATTGGACCTCTTCCTCTTGGTCATTATAAGAATCATCTTGATCAAATCCACTATCATCTTGGACAAAATTGTCCACTCTTTGTTGCACTTGTGGACTTTCTTGTTCTTCTTTTTTCACCATCATATTTACTCCCTCCATTGCATTGAATTCCCTTGGGTTTTGCACTTGTTGAAGTTGAGCCTTTGCCACTTGGTTCATGGTGGTTGTCAATTCGGCTATGGCTTGTCCATGGTTATGTAACTATTTATGAAGAAGAATCACATTGGGATCACCTTGTCGAACATTGGCTCTAGATTGCCACGCCGATGAAGTATCCTCCATCTCAACAAAAATTTCACACGCTTTCGCATAAGGCGTAGTCATGAAGTTCCCACCGGCAAGTTGATTCATTACACATTGGTTAATGGCATTGATCCCCCGATAGAAAGTTTGTTGAATCATGTTCTCCATCATATCGTTGTTGGGGAACTCTTTCACCATTGTTCTATATCTTTCCCATATCTCGTGTAGTGGTTCATTGGGATCTTGCTTGAATGTTAGAATGTCATCCCGAAGAATAGCCATGTACCCGGGAGAGAAGTACTTAGAAACAAATTTCTCCGCTAGTTCATCCCACGTATGAATGGATTGATTTGGTAAATGTTCTAACCAATCTAAAGCTTTCACCTATAAAGGGAAGGGAAAAATCCTTAGCCTCAAAGCATCCTCATAGACATTTGTTTGTTTGCTCCCCCAACACGTATCTACAAACCCCTTCAAGTGTACCGGATAAAGACCAAAGATCTTGAGCGACCGATCCGGCAGAACAACTCAAAAGATAAAGAAGTATCGTTAATCTCTTCATGCTCGTTCCAAGCTCGAAGTACCATTTGTACAAATAAGAATCCCCTTCGTTACATGATTTCTTCTTCATATAGATAGATATAGGATCTATGGGGCAATTACTTAGAANTATTTTTAGATTCTTTTATCTGTTAGAAAAAGAGATAATCTACTATTTTTCCTTTTAGAAAATAGAAAATTCAATAAAAATAAAATAAATAAATAAGAGACTCGATCTATACGAATCGCACTGGTTTTTTTCTTTCTTTCGGTTTCATTGATAACAGAATAGACTTACTCTAAAGGGGCGCTGAGCTTTCAAAGATATATCGACCTACGGCATTTGACCATCATATGCCGTAGGTCGTCTTCTAACATTACCGACATTTCAAGTTTTCATAAATTTCACATAAGATAAAAGCTCTTTTCATCATCAGAAACAACTTGATTTCCGACCTCTTGCATTGCATTACCATAACGAAAAGAAAAAAGAATTAAAAAAAAAAAGGAATTGCTATTGTGACTCGACTCATTAGATTCAGTAATATATTAATTCACATAATATTTTGAATTCTGACATGTCACTTGGAAAGAGTAACATGAAGCTCAAAATTGGTGTGTAGTCAATACTCCCAAATAAAAAGGGAATTGATCCATCATTACACAATCTAGTCCTTGTTTCGAGTATATCGATATGCCTTCGGGAACGTGGACACAGGTGGTGCATGGCTGTCATCAGCTCGTGTCGTAAGGTGTTGGGTTAAATCCCGCAACGAGCGGAACCCTCGTGTTTAGTTGCCATCGTTGAGCTTTATGGGATTCCCAAAATTATTAATCGAAAGTCGACCGCGAGCTCGCATATGTTATGTAGGAGGTCACTGATAATTTGTGTCATCGCTCTTTGATATGTTGCACTTTCTTTTTCTTTTTTTTGGGCATATCCTAGTAAGGAAAGGAAGTACTTCCACAATGGAATCTGATAAGTGAGATCTCGAGTAAGTGTTTACATAATCTTCTTCTGTCCGAAGAAATGATTCATCGAAAAAATGAGTCACCATTGATATCGACACATCTGAGATCGCCAAATGCTCGGGAGTTCCTCTATTCAATCCTTTTCCTTCTTCTTGTTGCTGGATATCTCGTTCGTACACATCTTCTCTTTGTTTCCCGGGCCTCTAGTGAGTTACAGACAGAGTNTATATGCATATTGACCCAGTGCACTGGTGAAGAACCCTCGTTGCTCAAGCAAAGTGAGTATCATATTGGTTATTTGAAAGTTGCCCGACCTAATAGGGGGAGGGACTATAGCACTTGCATACCCTTCATTCGGTAATACTCGGTGTGGAGCCGCTAGTGGTGGAGGTGAGGGTGGAGCGGGCACATTGTCTTGAGGCGCTCGGCCTCGTCTATTGGCTTGAGGTTCAAGAGGGGCCTCATCCATTTGATCATCCTCAACGCTCACATCCCCCAAAGCTATGTTTCCAAGCTCATTATTTTCCATGATTGCACCTACAATAACTCACACTTTCGTAACAAGGAAGGAAAAGATGAAATTCCCAAAAACACATCTAAAAATATAGCTAACACCATTTTTTAGCTCCCCGGAAATGGCGCCAAAAATTGATCTCGTCCAATTTCACACCTCAATTTGAGATTATGAAAACGATCGATGCAATAATAATACCCAACAAGAGTCGGGGTCGAATTCCGCAAGGAGCTATATGTGTGGGAGTTAGTAGTATATATGGCAGCGTGTGAGTTTGAATATCCAAATTTACACTTCCACAAAATTTGGTTGTTCTAAAGTCTAATGTAAACTACGATTGCAATTTAAGAAATAAAACTAGGAAATTGTTTTTTGTTGTTTTTCAAATGTTATAAAAAGCCTAAGGCTATGACCTTCACCTAGGTGTTTGCCTAATAGGATATAAACTTTAAGTCTTGTTTTATTGGTCGGGGTGTATTATAGTTATCAACACTCGATTCCCCACTCAATACCTCTCGGTTAGAGAGTGATTTTGCCCAATTTGGCTTTCTCAACTCCAAATGGGTATTGAACAAAAAGGTTGATAAAAAGCTCAAATTGGGTTGTTACTATCTCTAGGTTCAACCCTTTATTTGGGCTTATCAATCTCTCGATTGACCCAATTTCTTATTAACCAAGTTTTCCTAGACTAAGTCTCTCTTTTTCAAGTAGATACCAAGTCAGGCATGAACTAATGTTTGAAACCATTAACTCCACAAATAAAAGTAAGAACAAGGCTAAATAATAAACACCCAGCCATGAACCAACATTAAATTAAACACCCATTAAGTTTACATACTAGGGTTGGGTCACAAACCTAGGAAAAATCTTGCTACTCATGTTTGAAATGAAAAAAATAGAAGAAGAAATGATAATTGAACTCATATTGCTAATTAAAATGATAAAATCTATGTTCATATAGCTTAAAATATGTAAACTACTAAAAGGAGTAAAAGGAAACGGCTACTGTAGCAGCTGATGTCAAAAGTTGACCTAAAAATGTGAAACTCCTCTATTTATACAGGGATAGAAATTTCGAAATAAAATGCCCTTTCAGAGGTTCTGCAGCCGCACAATTCCATGTGCGGTCCACACTTTTCTTCAGCTTGACAGGATTGGAAGTCTACGGTTGCATACTAGAAGTATGTGCCCGCAATGCATTCTTTATGCGGTCCGCACTTTTACATGTGCAGCCGCACCTTGCTCTTCTGCGGTCCACACTTTTACTCTTGCGGTCGCGTAGCTCTTCTTCAGCGGCCAAATAATTCTTGTGTGGTCCGCACTTCTAGGAGACTTGGAATGCATATTCTCTGAACTTTGCTCCTGGCCCAGCTTTTGCAGCCACATAATTCATGTGCGGACTGCACTTTGCACCAGACTCTGATGGATTTTCCTTCATAACATGCGTCCGCATGCGATATTCTACGGTTCACACTTTTGAGCTTCTGTGCCTTTTATGGCTTTGAGTTCAGATTACTACTTCTTGAGTAGGATTTCATCTCGGGGGTTCATCTTCAAATATTCTTGCAATTAAGTACGTTTCATTAGTTTTCGTGAACATAATTAAATGCTTTTGGACTAAGACAAAAGCTAAAATACGCTAATATGTAGTCAAAATTTCCACTTATCAACCTTCTAAAAGGAAGGTGTTAGGCATTCCTTAAAATCTACCTGAGATTGCTCCATAGAACTTAGACTAATGTTTTACGAACTAGTTAACTATACTATGCTTAATTACTAGTAAGGCATGGCTTACTATATATTAAAGGGAGTGTATATAAGGCTTAGGAGGGATGTGAGTTTATAGAAGAGTTATAGAAGGTTAAAAGGGTTCTGAAAGTAGTCCATATTATAAGTCTTGTAATTGTTAAGTTAGTAATTAATTTAAAGAATAGATTCTTGTATAATTCTAAAATACGTTTGTAAGATAGTGATTCTAAATGTACCGTAGTTAAAAATTCTAAAGAAGATAAATCTTTGAAAATTCATTTGGGTGGCATTACCTTATTATTTTTTGTTAAAAAATCTGGTTTTATTTCATGTTAGCAAAGACCAGCAATCATTTTTCTGATTTTCTTTGAAAACCGACTGCTTTTTTTATTAGAGTTTGGGCTTCAAAAATCTTTAAGAGAAGTGAGTGTACAAGATGAATAATTTATAATTAGCGGAGTGAAGATTAATTACTAACTAGTTCTCTTTAAATCCTACATTAGTTAAAGTGTGCCTATGTTTCGGTTGGTATATAAAGCATGAAGGTAAAGCACATAATCTAATATATGAGTGTTAAATACATGATAATGAAATATGGTAAGACGACAAAGACAGTTGGCAAAAGTACTGAAGCAATAAACTAGGCGATGGAAGCAATGAATAGCAATGAAAGAAGTAAGGGAAAGAGGACTGGACTTTCATGGTTGGGCCTCAAGAAGGTAGGCCTAGCAATAAAGGTGCAGCTACAGTTGACTGGATCCTTCAGAAAATGCAGCAGAGCTGATTTGGGCCTGAGTTCCTTAGGAACTCAACGGACCCAAATATATACATGCCCAAAAAGAAAGAAGGTCATTAGAAGTACCTCCTACATATTCAACATATTCAAAACATGTATGAAATGTATATATAGACAAACCATAGGAACAAGAAAATAATTAATAATCTGAATACTGTGGGAAATTATATTACTGTGATAGTTCTACTCTGCAAATAATTCCCATTGAAAACCTTCATTGTCATTAAACAATAAACCCGTAAAGAAATACATGCATCAATGAATTAAGGGCTAAGGAGGAAGTTCCAATCAAGGTCGATGCTCCCTTTGAATCCCCCGACACTTCAAAGTTCCCAAGGGACTCAAGGCCCAGGGCAATGCTTTTGTCGGGAGGGCAGCCCAACCTAGAGTTAAACTCCACTTCAAAATATCCTTAAATTCTAAAAACATGCTTTCCTTACATGTTTAAATACCAATGAGTCCCTTTCAATATAAACTAAATGCTATAGAATTACTTACAACAAAAATACACTTCCCATCCTAACATAAAAACTTATAGTCTATATTGGATACCAAACAAACATATGCCAAGTGGAATTTGAAGGTCTGACTTTCAAACACACCTAGGTGAGGAGTAGAAATATCACAAGAATGCTATAAAGGTATGAACATTAGAGAAGAGCATATTCTAAGAAAATGCAAGCTATATTGGGTCATGTATGCAACAACTCAACAGATACAGATGTTCTTGTTTCTGACAAACCAAATGTGAAGTAATTGGTCCGCTTCTAGCACATACATAGGTTGATAATATACTTTAACACTTTAAAAGTCATCAATGAAGATTCGTACAACACAGTCATGGCTAACCATTTACAGAGGTTATCAAAGATATATAGGACAATATCAACTCTCTCAATAGGTCTGCAAGTTCACAGGTTAAAACATGGATCCCTAAGAACTTCAACATAATCATACTCCTAATAGTGTTAGCTTCAAATAAATTATCATGTTCAGATAGCATCAGCTAAGATCCTTATAAGATTTAAGGATCAGATTTGGTTTCAAACTCAGTAGGGAACGGACAGGAGTGGATCTGGACAAGGCATGAAATCAGGAATTAACAGGAACATGTAATACCTATTTAGTTACATGAAAACTTCAAGTGGAGTAATGACTTCATGTAGACAGGGAAACTTTACACATTTATAGATCAGATTAAGCATGACACGAGGAGAAAAGTTATAGATAAGGGATTGCATTGTATCAAAACATGTTTAACCTAGACAGAAGTCCAGTTAAACATCTAAGTGTTCATGAGAGGAGGGTAATTGATTGTTGAAAACTTTGGACCAACGGACAAACCCTAAAGTCCAGAAGGTCACTGCGTTTGACCTCCGGGTATAGAATTTCATGATGATTCTTTGAAGAAAGTTCCATGCATGCTCCGATTTGACGGAGTATTAGAGGATTTGAAGGATTTTGAAGTTTCACGTTTTAGATTAGGTTTTCAGATTTAGGCGTTTGACTTTAAGTCATTGAAAGAGGAACATAGAAGCGGGATTCATGGATAAGGAGGCAATTTGAGCGTTTGGGGTATGATTTGTGGCCTTGCACAAATTTGTGCAAGGATTTGAAATTGATGGGCTAGAGACGGATGAGAGAAAATAGAGAGTTTAGGGAAATGTGGGCAGCTGAGTCTTTGAGTGAATGATTAGGGTTTTAGGGGAATAAGGGTTTTCTCTGAGTTAAGATAGAGAGATGTAATGGGAGTCGTTGGATCTATTGATCAACGGCTCCGATCATTTTGATAATTAGGAAGTTAGAAATGATTTAAATGGGGAAATCGGTGGTCGTTGGATTACTTTGATCGGATGGTTGTAATTAAATCTCTGGGCGATCGAGATTTAAAGAGCATATAGGGTTAAAAAGTGGGCCGTTGATTTAAGATATGGACAGCCCAGATGGTTTGTGTTTTTTTTTTTGTGCTGGAGACGTTGGTTGGTTGAGAAGTGATGGCAAGGATTTCCAATAGGGATGAGATGGGGTTGTTTAGGTTGGGTATATTTCGTACTGGGCTTGTCATTTGGGCCAAAAATAATTTAAAAGATGGCCATTTTACATTTGATTCAACAATTGCAATAATGGCCTTTTGGTCTTTTAACCCCTTTTGAATTTAACTTAAATAAACTTATAGATTTCAATAAATGTAGTAAAATCACAATTATTATTATTATATACTACTAATTATTTGAAATTAATTATTTATAAAATACTTTATTTTCTATGTTGTAACTAGTTTTCGAATTTCACATAATAATCTAATTAACTAGAAATTAAAGAGTAATTTATTAACTTAATTGTGGAACCAAGGTAAAATTCTTTTAATGATCTTAAAATAGTAAGTATATTTATAATTACATAATGTTGATGCTATGTGATTAATTTTAAAAGTAATGCTTGGTTAATTTGTGAAAAATAGATATTCATTACTGGAAAATACTTTGAAAATAATTATTGTATATTATTAAGTATAAATAAATTATTTTAAAAGGGGAGGGTCAAAATTGACCGTCAACAGGTGGAACTCGGTAAAGACCAAGAGGGAGATGCTCCTCATGCTCTTAGGATCTGCGGAGGAGGGATAATAGTTATGCCCCAAATTCCCATGGACTGAGGACTGGGGAGGAGGGACATCATCCTCCCCGGTGTCTGCGGCTGGTGGGAATGATGTAGCAGTTGCTCGTGGAGAAGGTATGGTTGGCGAAGAAGGAGATGAAGTTGATAGTGTTGTGGGTTAGATCAGGTGCGGCAAAAGCAGTGCTAGATATTGGTTTCTCATCAACCAAAGACATGAGAAGCTCAGTACCTAGCCTCACAGTACCGGGAGCAGCGACTAGGTCTCAGAAGCAAGAATTGGCATCTTACACTATATCACACTCTCCCTAGAGCACTTGGAAGTTGTCATCGATTGGTGTTATTAGTTCTTCAAACTGAGCATTCTGTTGAGCTAAAGAAGGTTGTCGTCTCTTCTATAGATAAGCCCCTTCATCATTGGCTCCTACATCATCATTCATCACCATAATGGTGGTGGCTGGCTCGGGCGCGACGTTCTCACCCTTCTATTTTTACCCTCGGTCGTAGAGGAACGGTGTCTCTTTTGTTGCTTGTTCTCTGGGTGGGGACTCCAAGAGAAAGCACCTACACCAGAAGAAGGTCTGATGACACCCGTTCGGGCGTAAGCCTCCTGCAACAACCTCGCCGCATCTGCGGGATCAGCCAAAATGTCCTCTCGGGGACGGTAACAGAGCCTTGTGGAAAACTTGAATTCAGCAAAAAGAGAAGTTAGAAAGTTTTCTTATACGCGAGGTAAAAACAAGATTAGTTCGAAAATCAACTTACAATGATTTTTGGCCTTCCACCTGTATTTGAAGGCCAGTTCCTTCCATCTGTGGGTCTCAGGTGTAGTAACATCCAAAATCTTCTGGACCCACTGATCCAAGACTTCAACCCTTGGTGCGTCCACGGAATAGCTGAATAATGAAAAGAGAAGGATCAGTAATAGCATGAAACAATCTTTAATCAGATAAAAGAAAGACGTTGAACTTGTACGAGTACAAGTCCATTACCAGGAAAGGATGGAGTTGTGGCCAGAATAATATCCCTGGTGGAAATTATAATGAACTGCTCCATCAATCCATGATCATTGTTGTCATACATGTTGGTGAGCAAAGCATGGTGACCATGTTTGCTAAATTTTATCATTCCCCCATGGAAAATCTTAGGAGAATAAAGATTCATCGTTCGAGAAAGGGAGAGCTCTTCTCCCGTCTCCTGGCATAGCCATTGAAGGCAGGCTACCTCTACCATACGAAAGGGCTCACCTGCTCCAAGAAAACTTGATAGTCGAAGCAAAGCTCCAAGATTACGGGGTCAAGTTCCCCGCTCAATGGGAACGGGCCCAAAGTTAAGGGGTACATGTAAACGTACGTAAAACCCTTCATACGGAAGGTTACCCACTCTACCAGATCGGGAACGATGTGTTCAAATCATGGAAATCAAAGTCTTCCTTCACATCAGTAATGCTAGAAAGACGGATGGAAGAAGGGTATACACCAACATCCCATGTGGGGGAGTTAGCAGAATGGAACTTCTCTTCAAATTCCTTGGTTTTATTAAGCCTTCTGAAGATAATGGTGCTCACCGTAGGAGGAGCAACATCATCAATGCATTCCTTGTTCTTTGAAGAGCTAGAGTTCTTGGAAGTAGAGGCCATGGTTAGCTGAAGAAATTAAGAATTTCTCTGAAGAAGAAAGTTAAAGAAATATGAAAGCGAGAGAGAGAATTGAGTAAGAAAAGTTGTGAGAGTTCGAAAAATTATGAAGTGTAAAAGAAGGAGAATGAGGCGTATAAGTAAAGGAATAGGCGGCTAAAATCTTGGCCATGATTACGTCGAGAACCGGAGAAAGTATTGCTAATCGTGGAAGTGACGCGTGTTCAGGGCATTAAATACGGAGAGACGTGTGTCTAATCAAGCGTCAGAAACTTTTCAGAGGGAATCAAAATATTTCCCGCCAAGAAAGGTATCTTCACCAACATCCCGATGACACAAAGATGTGTCACCAGAAAGCAGGAGAGCTATCTGTATAAGGTAAAATTAGTTCATATTAAATACTCATATAATGTAGCGACACGTGAAACCGGAGACATATTAAAAACGAGACAGGTGGAAATCAAAACCCGGGGCAGCAGTTTCGATTGATACCGGGAAGCCCCCGAAGAGAATTTTTAACTTAATTGCATGGTCATATACAATTTAACAATCGGAAAATGGCCAAGTATATCCTTCTAGTATCGAAAATTATTACATTTACCCTCGTTTATACTATCAGTGTATTTAAACCCTTGTCGTTATACTTCAGTTCAAAATTATTCTTAATTTTAACGGAGGGACACGTGGCAGCTCAAGAGAAAAAAATCCCAACCCCCATTTTAAAATATCCATCCAATTATAACACACCCCTAATTTAATCCATTAGTCCACTAGCCGACCCATCCGAAACTTCACTGGAAAAATCTATTTGTCGACTCATTTTTCTCTCTTAGAAAACCTTCCTCTCCCATCATTCATTTCCTTTTCACCTATAAACAAGAACCATCTGTCACTGTTATATCATCTTTTTCTCATTTATTCCAAAATTTTTACTTTAGAAGAACAATTCATTTGAGACTATCACAAAAGTCAGGAACAACTTTCACCATCATGGAACTAAAGAGAAAAAGGTCACCATCACAATTACTGAATACTAGCCTCTAACAAGTGAAAGGCCTAACTTTCTTCATTTTAATTGCTTGATTTTTCGCTCTCTGCTTCTCTATTTCTTCTTATCCATTCAATTAGAATGGAATCACAGAGATGTATCAGTCAAAGAAATACACCCAACATCATTGTCACATTTTTGTTTCTTATTGTGTGATGATGCCACTGATTGGACTTGTATAAGAATAAGCACAACTTGAAAACCTCAATTCCAAAAAAGAAATTGTTGTGCATCAATTGTAGTGATATTTGTAAGTAAGATTGACAAAGGTAGTCACTACGAATATTAGTCCCACTTCCAACGTATTCTTTGGTTCGATCAGTTGGTTTGTATGAGAAAAGGTTGTGGGTTTTTTAAGATGGAACTGTGGAGCATGAATGATGGTGGAAAATCGAAATTTCAGATGCGGTTGTTTTCGATTCGCCGGCGGGAACATCGATAATATCGACGATGAGAAAAATTAATAATGAAATCAAATAGCGAAAATAACTTCTTTCCATGTTCTATTATTTATCGAAATTTGTTTGGATTTGATCGGGAATAAAGGGAGAGACGGGGGTTCGGGGGGAGGGGGGATACGAAGAAAAAGAAAATGAGGGATATGGGTCGGCTAGTGGGTTAAATCAGGAGTGGTTTTAATTGGATCGGGTACTTTTAAATGGGGGTTGGACTTTTATTCTTGAGCAGCCACGTGTCCCTCTGATAAAATTAAAGGCAATTTTGAACTCAAGTATAATGGTAAGGGTTCAAATACACTAATAATATAACGAAGGGTAAATTTAAATAATATTCGATACTAGAGGTACATATTTGGCTTTTCCCCGTTTATAAATTATATATAAATTAGTTCTAAATGAGTTTCTCTTGATTATAGTCCATTAATTTAGTAAATCCCCCAATCACAATACCTTTTCCTTTTTCTTTCTTTGAATTCAACCCTCATTTTTCATCAATTTTACAAGGCATTTTCTTCTAAATCTCATAATTTCTCTAACAATGGTGAAGAAAGGGATTAATTTCTTATCGATCTGAATTTTGCCGTGGCTAAAGTTTGGATATTTTATGGGCTTCCCATTTTCTTGTTGGTGTTCAGATGGCAGGTTAGCAGCAGATGGATTTGGTCATTTTGACCAAGAGTATATTGTTCATGATTTGTTGTAGATTCTGGGATACAACAATAATAAGTGTAAGTATATAATTTTGATAGCTATAAATGCATATACATATTTATAATTGCGTATACCATAAAGAAATGACAGTCTAGCTCTCTAACTTGTTTCATATATTTAATGTCCGACAAGAGGAAGATATTGCTCTCGTGAAGTATTAGCACTCATAGAGGATGATGCGTTAGCAGAGCTATTAATTAGTGAGCATGCAGGAACTTGCTGGCCATTTTTCGGCCTTACTTGATCACGCTCGTGCTCGTGCTAGGAGAGCCTCCGGAATGAACTTGAAAAATTAAAATTATATGGGAACATGAGAGCAAAAACAGATCATGCATTTTGTGATTATTTGTTAAGAATTGGAAATGGACAAGAACGAGTGATTTTTGGATATCCATATTAGCTCATCCAATCTCAGGGTTGCCATATTTTTGGATTCCTGGATAGCAATGATTTTCCTTTCCCAGGAATACCCTTTTCAGGATCTTCTCAACCCTGTCCTCTTCAAGAATGACTCTTCCAAGAGACTTCAGTTCATTAGTCAAGGTTGTGAACCTTGTGTACATCTCTTGGATAGTCTCTCCTTCTTTCATAGTGAAGTTTTCATACTGAGAGTATAGTAGAGTACCTCTTGACCTTTTTACCTGAGGTGTTCCTTCATGGGCTACTTGCAAGGTATCCCAGATCTCTTTGGCAGTGGTGCAGCTTTGGATTCTGCTGTACTCGTCTGGACCTAGTCCACACACTAGCCACTTTTTGGCCTTTGCATTCTTCTTACATTTCTTCAGATCCTCAGCAGTGCAGTCAGCTCTAGTCTTTGGTACTTCTACACCTTCAACAATCTTATTCATGGTGGCTAGAGGACCATCAGTGACTATGTCCCAGAGTTCATAGTCATCTCCAATCAGGTGATCCTTCATCTTGTTCTTCCACCAAGAGTAATACTGACCATTAAAGAGTGGTGGCCTTGCAGTTGATTGACCCTCCCAGTTTCCAGGCGGTGCACTCATCGTGATCTTCTCCAAGGTGTTAGCCTTTCAAGGATAACCAGCTCTGATACCAATTGATATTTTAGACGTCAATACCATACAAGAAGATAGGTTAATTTGTGTGGTATCCAGTTTTTTGAGTGTTGTCTCTCTAGAAGAACCTGGTTCTTCTTCGTGTTCCAACTTTTACTGTTGTAGAATAATAAAAGCAGTAAAGTAAAAACACAGAGATTTTTACGTGGAAAACACCTGGCTCAAAAGGTGAAAAAACCACGACCTACTCCTCAGTAGGATTTGCTCAAATTCTTCACTAAAACTCTGAGCCAAATGGACTTAGCAAATAAACTCTTTTGTAATCCTAAGACTAACTCTAATCCTTCGAAGTAACTAGCCTCTAGCTAATTTTCACAAGATTCAAGTTAACTCTAACTTGAACAATGTGTACCTATTACAATTGCTTCTATGAAAGCTGAAATGATACAATATTAAATCGCCTACTACAACCAACTAGACTCAATGACAAACAGATGGAACTGGTTCTTCTAGCTGGTCTGTAGTCTTTGTATCGCACAGTAATTCAGCTTGCAAATCTCTGGGAATTTTGCTTTCAATTCTTGATAAATTTCTACTTTTGTGAATTGGTCATTCAAGCAAGAATACTTCAACTATTTATAGAGTCAGTTGTTGAGTTTGTCGTTCAGTTCTGGTACAACTCTTCCTGGGAGAAAGAGTTCGTATTAAAGTCAACTTCCTTCCTTCGTTACTGTCCTTGTTGAATTCAACTTCTATTCTCTTATCAATTTGCAACCTTTTCGCATTCGGAGACACTCTCTTTGTTCATTGATACTTCACAATCGCATTCATCTCCTATGCATATACGTTTCATGTGACAACTCGTCAGGTCAAGTATGTGTGCTCTGATGGACCTGATTCAAGTGGTCAGACATTTGTCAATCTTCAAAACTATGCAGTGACTTGGGCCAACATCTATGAGTGCTAATATTTCAAGCGAGCAGTATCTTCCTCTTGTGGAACATTCAATATATGAAACAGGTTAGAGAGCTAGAATGTCATTTCTTAATGGTATACGCAATTATAAATATGTATATGCATTTATAGCTATCAAAATTATATACTTACACTTATTATTGTTGTATCCCAGAATCTACATCTTACACAAATCATGAACAATATACTGAAGAGTCAATAATAATCCAGGCATCAACTGATTATCTTATGTTAAAGACTGTTCCCAAATGCAAATTTTGCGGAGCCAAAAAATTTGAATACGAACCACCCGCATTCTGTTGACCCAAAGGCACTGTTAAGCTAAGTTCACATCAAGTACCACAAGAGTTAAGAAATCTGTATCTAGAAAATACAGAAAAATCAAAGCATTTACGAACCTACATAAGAACATACAATAATATATTTGTGTTTCACATCCCTGGGAGTACAGCAAATAAGTGTCTTAAACTGTGTGGCATTTGATAACTTACTGCTTCCGACATACATTCTATTAAATTATTATCGTAAAATAATAATCCTCTTTTTTTTTTTGCAGCTTCACTAATTGTGTCACAAGTTATTCCGTTTACAGTTCACAAATCTTTATACGATTTTGGCCCTCTTATGCTCATTAAGAGTAATCTAGGATAGTATCTTTCTCCTTCGGTTGGATGACTTGTTATAACTCTACCAATAGCGTATCCTTTTTGGCGACATGACCACATTTTGTATGTTGCGGATCATACAAAATATTCTGGAAATTCCCGGTATAATAAATTCAAATTTATAGCATTTTCGTTTTCGTTATTTACTCTAAAAAAATTCAGTTAACATTATTTTTTTAATCATAGAATTATTTACAATTCTACTAATATTGTCTGTATTTTTTAAGGAAACAATTTGTTGTCCGTCAAGATTGAGTTGAAGATGATATACATTTGGAATCATTTCACTGATACGCAGTTGTTCAGCCACTTCTCTAGGAGATAGGAGATGTGCTGCTGACTGGGTTCAGGACACAACCATCGTCCGAACCGTCTGCTACCAAGTCCATGGGTTGGAACCCATAACAAACTGAAAAAGCACTTCTGTCGATCGACAAATGCGTGCGGAGGTTGTAGCAGTGAAGCAAATATGCGCCGCCCAGCCTCAGGTGGTGTCACGAACCTAGCAGATTGGTATTCCTTTATTTCATTTACTTCTATATTCGTATCATTAGGATGTATATGAAATGCAATTTTATCGTGTCCTTTGCAAATATATTTGTAAATGTACTTAACAAATTTAATATCAGAGCAAATCTCCACATTTATATGACAATTAAATTTACTAAGTAAGTATGGATTGTAGGAAACAACCCATGAATTATCAAAAATTTGTCCTCTAATTTCCACACATTTTCCTATATTTTGTCTTTTATAAATAGGGTATGAATTTTTTTCCTTTAGTTGTCTGTTCAGCAAACTCTTTTGGAAAATTAAATTTATAATGATCATTTTTTTCTTCATACAGGGGCTTGTTGGATTTAACTGACTGCAAGGACCATGTAGCATGTGTTGTGCGACAAGATTAAATAAATCAGAGCTTATTTTAGGATCCGGTAATTCAGCACAAACAAATTTATCATATGCCTCGGGAGTCAATAGTTTCTATTTTTCATCGAGTATAATAAGAAAATAAGCATGCAGAAGTCCACGTTTTTGGAATTCTACTGTGTACATAAATGCTGCAACTTTACCAAATATTTGTCTTTTTAGTATATCTTTTTTAAGCTCTTCTAGTTTCACTCGAAATATTCGACTAACTAAATCGGATCTATTTTGGGCCTCATCTGTCGAGAATAAATTTTCTTGAATTTCAAGCCAAGAAGGGTTGCATATCATAGTTAGAAATATATCGGGTATTCCAAAACGTTGCACTAATGAAATAGCGTCCATATACCGCCGACGCATATCTCTTGGTCCTCCTGTGAAGCTAAGTGGAAGTATTCTGTTTTTACCTACCTATGAGACTTCTCTCTCACCGCGACGTAAAAGATCTAAAAGTCCCGATAAAACGTCCATCCTGAATAAATCTTGATTGAAAAAAGCGAAATCCAATCTTTATGTTTCAACTTTTATCCTCGTCTACAACATATTGTTGTATTAATCGTCCTGAATGTAAGATTATATTTTCATCATCTCTAATTTGGAATTGGTAACAGTAGTATTCACGACAAGAACTTGTTTCTCTTTTTCGTTTGCCTTTTTGCATCACTTCAGCTTCCATGTCAAGGAATCCATCAATTGAAGTCATATTGGCTACACATGGCAATTGTTCGTATTGAATACCACAATGCCAACCATTTTGACCGTAAGGGAACAGTAATGGATATTGCAATGGATCATAACATCTGTAATAATAGTTTACCAGCTGGCTTTTATCACTTTTTGTATATATTCGGATATGTGGTGTAGGGATACAATTATTAGTATCTTGTTCTACCCATATTCCTACCACTTCTGACATAGCTGGTAGGTTGTATATTTGTTGATCAAGACCAGCATCACACTTAAACGCAATGTAGAAATCTGATAATTATGGAATATTTATTAAGCATTTCAAAAACGTTGAGTAAGGATTGGTTTTTAATATTTCTATTAAATTTATCATAATATACTCTCGTTCAATTTATTCGAATATGCCATTCGATTGCTCAATTCATTTTCATTATCATAGAAATATAATTGTAGATTTTTTTCTTTTTCATTACTTGGTATCAAGTCATTTATGAAATGATACATTTGTCCCTGAACTCGAAATGTATAAATACCTTTATTCCTTTTTGCCAGTTATTTGTCATAACTTACTCCTAGGGATGTGAACACAAATATATTATTGTATATTCTTATGTAGGTTCGAAAATGTTTTGATTCTTCTGTATCTTCTAGATACAGATTTCTTAACTCCTGTGGTACTTGATGTGAAATTAGCTTAACAGTTCCTTTGCGACAACAGAATGCGGGTGGTTCGTATTCAAATCTTTTGGCTCCGCAAAATTTGCATTTGGGAACAGCCTTTAACATAACATAATCAGTTGATGCCTGGATTGTTATTGACTCTTTCGTATATTGTTCATGATTTGTGTTAGATGTAGATCCTGGGATACAACAATAATAAGTGTAAGTATATAATTTTGATAGCTATAAATGCATATACGTATTTATAATTGCGTATACCATCAAGAAATGACAGTCTAGCTTTTAACTTGTTTCACATATTGAATGTCCCACCAGAGGAAGATATTGCTCGCTTGAAATATTAGTACTCATAGAGGATGATGCGTTAGCAGAGCTATTAATTAGCAGGCCTTACTTGCTCGCGCTCGTGCTCGTGTTAGGAGAGCCTCCGGAATGAACTTGAAAAATTAAAATTATATGGGAACATGAGAGCAAAAACAGATCATGCATTTTGTAATTATTTGTTAAGAATTGGAAATGGACAAGAACGAGTCAATTCATCAAACAAGATTGAAATTCCAGATTCTTTGACTATTCCTTACACAACTGAAAAAGAATCTCTGGATAAACTATTCACAGTGACATATTCAAATTTGGATTCTTTATACTCTAATTCATCCTGTACAGATTCCCGTGTGATCTTGACAACAAAAAATTATTTCGTCGATGAAATTAATGACATGCTTATTGATCGATTTAGTGGAAAATCAATAATATTTACTAGCATCGATGAAGCTATTAAATTTAATAACCAAACACAATTTGAAGACCTACTACATACTTTAAATCCTTGGTTTGCCCCCTTACAAATTATGTTTGAAAGAAATTTGTCCAATTATATTATTTCGAAATTTAAATCCATGTGAAGGTTTATGTAATGGCACGCGATTATCCTGCTGTGATTTTAAAAGCCATGTTATCAGCGCTAAGATTACGACATGTGATTTCAAAAATATGCACGTGTTTATCCCAAGAATTCCATTATTATCATCACAGGATAAAAAAAGGCTTGTTCAATTTAAAAGAACGCAATTTCCCGTTAGACTATGCTTTGCTCTGACAATAAATAAAGCACAAGGTCAACTTTAGATTTTGTTGGAATTTGTTTGTGAAACCTGTATTTTCACATGGTCAACTTTACGTTGCCTTATCGAAAGCAAAGAGTTCAAGTTGTGTGAAATTGTTGATCCGACCGTCTAAGCCAAGTAGCCATGACGATCATTCTACCTCTAATATAGTATACAACAAAATTATTAAGAAAGGCAATCCTTTGAGTTACAGATTGTGATGTTTTTTCTCTGTATTATATTCTCCTATATATTTTCTTCGTGAATTGTGATTTTCTATTCACTGGTAATGAACATGGTTTAGTCACACCTTTTATTATGTAGCTGCATTTTTACATTCAGTTTGATGATATTCCGCCCTCCAGTGGATTAATGTAAAAAATATGCTAATGTATTCCCTCTCATAGAATAGTCCATCTCCCATTAAGTAGTTTCGATGTGTTAGATTTTTGAAGACTTAGTTATAGTTCAAATTGGTACCCTTCTTGTGTTTTTACTTTGTCTTCCACATTAATTGGGTATCAATTTGGTTTGTGCTTTCGTCCTGTCCTATTCGTATCTCTTCTTGTGTACTTATGAATAATCTTTTTCTGTTTTGCTACCCCATTCTATACATGCATATTCTAATTTGTGGCTGATTTGCATATATCTTAGATTCCATAGATATAGATATTATTAGTTCAGTTTCTTCTCCCCTTTCTTCTATTGTTCTTCTAACTTTATTGTTTAGTTCTTCGCGTTTTTCCGTATATTTTGGTATAGAGCTTTCTTTAAATGTGAGGGTTTTATATGGTCAATGTATAAAAATAGATCTACGTACACTGATACTCAGGCCAAATAAGTCGATCCTTAAGAAATTTTGAAAAGAAAATTAGATTTACACTGATACTCAGGCCAAATATAGCTCTCGGAACTAACAAGAGCTATATTTTTGGGTCTGATTATCGGGCATGCAACATGCAACATATCACCATCAAACCTGCGCTTGCTTTGCGGAAAATGATTTAGAAGATAGGTACTATCTTAATTACATAGGCATTAGAAGATATATGAGCTTTCGTCGTAAAAGTTTGGTAAGATAACTTGAACATTTTTTTTGATAAGGTATATAAACCATTTAATTTTTTATGTGCCTTTGCTTCCTCTTCAGCATTGCTCGCCAATCTAATTTGATTATTTATTTGGCTTTCATGTCACGACCCAAAATTCATTAAGATCATGATAGCGCCGGACTCCACTGTCAGGCAAACCAACATTTAATAATTAATAAAATCTTTATTTTAAAATTCTTGAAGTTATTCCTTCTTCAAGTTTCTTAAATAGTAGTTAGCAAACTTCCACTGAGTAAACAATAGTATCTTTAGCAAATTTAAATAGTGAATAAATCCCATAATTATCCCAGAACCTGGTGTCACAAGTGCATGAGCAAATTTTCTAGGAATTATACATGTACTACAATACTTGTCCGGAATACGAACTGGACAAGGAATTTAAAATAAAATACAATACATCTGAGGAAGACTTTGTCGACTGCGTGTCGTCTCCGGATGGTGCAGCTCGTCTAAGTCTCCAAGTCAGCCACATCACTGCGTCAAGCAGGGCCACTAGTTATGAATGTACCTGTGCAATAAAAATGCACAGCAAGTGTAGCATGAGTACGAAAAACAACGTGTACTCAGTAAGTATCCCGCCTAACCTCGAAGAGATAGTGACGAGAGGTCGAATTTGACACTTGCTAGAGGTCAATCTAATAAAGTCAAGGGTGACACTAAGCATAAATATCATAGGCAATTTAATAATTAGTGACAGGAAATAGCAACTTCTTTCACATTTAAAATTTTAAATCTTTGTCATTTCAGTTGACAATTTATAATTTCCAGGCCAGTAATCAGGTAAAAATCACAGCAAGTACGCAGTAAATATCATGCGCAAGCAATGCCGAGGGTCGAACGGCCCGAACCAACATAAATGTATATTGTGCACTGCCGAAAGGTCGAACGGCGCGAACCATAGATGCATCTATTAACCTGTCGTGGCGTACGACCTGCTCCCATGAGAATAGTGGAAGAAATCACCCCGCTCGCGGAATATAAATTGTGAAGCGGTCATACATAAGCATATACATTCCAACAGTCCACCCCGACTATTTCGGAAAAATAATTACCCAAGAAAATGACAATTTCTCTTTTAATGATCATAAAGATAGTATTTAAATCTTTTCTAGAAATCCGTTTGTCAAGTTCGATAAGGTTTAAACATTTTCTAAATTTATCAGTAAAGTTACAAGTACGGCAAATAAAACATGCTTTATCAGGAAAACAATTATCCCAGGAAAAATCAATTCTCTTCTAGATGATTAAGGAAAATAAACTTCAACCTTCTTAGGTATTCAGTTACTAATTCGATAATATTAACAGTCTAATTTCATTAGTAAAATTACAAGTACAATAAGTAAAACATGCTAGTGGGTCCTAGACAACCAGACACAAGCATGATAGTAGTTACGCACGGACTCCCGTCACCTCGTGCGTACGTAGCCCCCACAAATAGTATTACATATTCGATTAGTTCACCTATGAGGACAATTTTCCCCTCACAAGGTTAGAAAGGAGACTTACCTTACTCCGAAGATTCATAACGGTCTCCAAGCCCTTTCGACGACTCAAATTGATGCACAACGCCCTTACATTACTCCGAAGATTCATAACCGGTCTCTAATACTTATAACAACTTAATTTATATAAATTCTCAATTCCGCTCGAAAATTTGACAATTATTTCCCTCGGGCCCACGTGCCCGGATTCTTAAATTTTTCGAAGATAAAAATTACCCATGAATTTACTAACTCTAATATATAATTTATTCTTAATTTCATGCTCAAATTCATGGTCAAAATCCAAAAATACACATTCTAGGTCTTTGTTCAAAAATCCCAAATTCCCACCAATTTCATGTCTAATCCATGTATAATCCAAGTGTTTTAACTTAAAGATGGGAAGAAATCACTTACCTAAAGTTGCTTGATGAAGATCCTCCCTTGAAGCTCCCCAAAATCGCCACACCAAATGAAAATGGGAGAAGAATGGCCAAATTCCCGTTTTAAAACACTTCACTGACCAGACGACCCTTCTATGCAATCGCATCCCTCCAACCGCTATCGCATAAGCCAAGTCCCAGCTGCCTCCAATAATGCACAATGTGATCGCACACTCCCCCGCGATCGCATAAGCCAAAAATCCAACAGCCTTCAAAATGCACTGTGTGATTGCATACTACTTCCTGCGATCGCATAAGCCAAAATCCAGCAGCCTCCAATTTCCTCTTAGCGATCGCACTACCCTACCTCCGATCGCATAAGCCAAATTCCAGTCCTCCAATTTTTCCTTCTATGCGATCGTGTACTGACGACCGCGATCGCAATGCACACCAGCTGCACCAAAAAACAGCAGTATCAATTCACTTAAAATTGACCCGAAACCACCCCGGAACACACCTGAGTACCTCCCCCGTCCCTCCGAGACCCCGTCCAACCATACGAATCAGTCTCATAACATCCCACAGACTTGCTCGAAGCCTCAAATCACATCAAACAACGTCGAAACCACGAATCGCACTCCATTTCGAGCTTTATGAACTTTGAAATTTCAAACTTCTACGTTCGATGCCGAAACCTATCAAATCATCTCCGATTGACCCCAAATTTTGCACACAAGTCATATTCAACATTACGGACCTGCTTCAACTTTCGGAATCGCATTCCGACCCCGATATCAAAATTTTCACTTCCGGTCGGATTTCTCAAAAACCTTCAAATTTCTATCTTTAGCCAAATGACTTCAAAATAACCTACGGACCTCGGAATTCACTTCTGATCGCGCTCCCAACTCCAGAATCACCATACGGGCTATTCCCAGACTCGAAATCCTAAACAGACATCAATATCACTGAAATGCGCTTCAACCCAGACTTATGAAATTTCTTCTAAAATGCTTACTTCTACAATATGCGCTGAAACGCTCCCGGGTCGTCCAAAACCCGATCCGAACATATGCCCAAGTCCGAAATCATCATACGAACCTGTTGGAACCTTCAAATCCTGATTCTGAGGTCGTTTACTCAAAAATTCAATCTTAGTCAATTCTTCCAACTTAAGGCTTCTAAAATGTGACTTTCTTTCTAAATTGACTCTAAACTTCCCGAAATTCAATTCCGACCACACCTACAGGTCATAACACCTGAAATGAAGCTGATCATGGCCTCAAACTACTGAACGGCGTGCTAGAGCTCAAAACGACCGGTCGGGTTGTTATATTTCAAGTGGTATGAAAAATAGGCAACAACTTTAATATCCTTTGCTTGGCTAAAGTATCAAATTTTATAGCATTCTTATCCATAGTTTCTCCCGGATATGTAATTCTCAATGTATTATCTGCTTATGTGTATCACTTAGCATGAAATATTGTCTATTAAATTTCACACACAAAATTAAATAATGTTGGACCCGTGCTGGCACGGGATGCACCAACCTAGTTACTTTACAGAGAGTGCATATATGAAATTTTGGTAGTTATCAAAATGATGGAAGTACTTTTTTCGAAGAATTGGAAAATTTGTAATTTTGTGAGACAACAAAACAAAACAATGAGGAATATCATTGGGCCGACGGCAGTCATATGTCGAGAGTGTCTGGAAAATCCAAATATCAAGTGGACATTTTCGAGCTTGTGTCCACCAGTCATAAAACATGCATGCTTTACTTTACAGGTTCATTTCTTCAAACAACAAAATTAAAGAGGCTTTTGTTCCGAGTTCTATAAATCCATGACAAGAGATATTTCTATTCAACAGGTACAAAATATTAATATCTATGGGTTTAGAGGCGAATTCAGAATTTAAATTTTATGGATTCAAATTTATAATTTTATCACATTTCATCTAATTTAATGGGTTTAAAATTTAATCTTTATACATATTTAATAATTTTTTGGGTAAAAATATCGAATATGAATGAACACTACTAAAATTCGGGAAAAAACGACCACAAAAGGCGACCAACGTTGGTCCCTAAACAGTGAAAAGCGACCAAAATGCGTCCAAACAGGCTTGGTCGCTATTTTGCTGGTCCCTTTACCATAGAGACCAAAGTTGGTCGCTAATTAGCGACCAACTTTGGTTTCTATGTTAAATTGACCAAATATTCCGGGTATCAAAAAAAGAGACCAACTTTGGTCGCTATATTATTTTAATAATATAAATTTAGCGACCAAATTTCGTCTCTATTTTTAAATTACGTTTTTATTTATTTATTATTATACAAAATATAGCGACCAACTTTGGTCTGTAAACAAAATATAATATTTTAAAATCTGAAAAATAGCGACCACAGTTGGTCGCTTTTTTATTAATTTATTTAATTTGTTTTAAACAGAAGCGTCCACAATTGGTCGTTAATTTTCAGAAAAAATAATTTTTTTACTAATTTATTTAATTTGTTTTAAACCAAAGCGACCACAATTGGTCGCTAATTTCCAGAAAAAATATTTTTTTTAATAACATAGCGACCAAAGTTGGTCGCTATTCTGGAAATCTAAGTTAGTTAGCGACCACCTTTGGTCGTTATTCTGGAAATCTGGGTTTAATAGCGACCAACTTTGGTCGCTTTTCTGGGTTTTATTTTGGCAGCCACACCACCTGCCAGCATACCAAATCCTATTACAACAACAACAACAATACTAACACAACAACAATAACAATACGAACTAACAACAACAATACGAACTAACAAACACAACAACAACAACATTAAAACCAATATTAAAACCAACAACGTATAAAGTTCAATAGAAC
>ML385044.1:0-13171 GCA_005239525.1 Nicotiana knightiana
ACATTAGGCCATCCTAAGTCAACTCTCCTTGTGATAGGACTACTAGTTCTGAAAAGAATGTGTCTTTAGCCAACGATGGAATATATGGGAATCAGAATGTCCCTTGTTCGTTCAGATATATACACTTATGAAATTCAGATATCTAAACAGGTTACTTGTTAATTCTGACACGAATGGGCAATATGAAATCACTCTACTTTTCCCAGAATTTCCTGATTTCAAAGATCATGCCACAGGCAGTTTTATTAATTTTTGAAACAATAATTCTTATCAATTCTAAACAACCTAATCTCACGCATATAAAGGTTTAAAGTTCACACATATGTATACATTGATTTTTGCAAATTTATGAGACACAAGCCAAACTGAAGATAATCTACTGATTCTATTCATGTTGAAACTCTGTTGAATTTGAAATAACCATTTTTCCAAAATCCAAACGGGGTGTTCATACAGATTTTACATACGTTCTTTTTGTCTAATATCATTGCAAAACAGGAAAAAAAAATGTAAACTCGAAATTTCAGGAACATGAATAAGACTGAAATTAAGCGTACAGTCCAGTCTTAAATTACATTACAATGAAAAGCTAAAGAAATACAGGGGGATTATAACTTGACTGCCTTTATACCCTTTCCAGAATGAAAGAAACTAGAAAGATAAGATTCTAACTAATTTGCTGACTCGAAACTCTCTTGAGGCCTTACGTTTGAGCCTTCTCTTTGTAATCTGTAGAACACCCCAATATAATTTAGGTGTTGTGCAACCACCAAAACCAAACTGACCATGAAGAGGTCGGTTTTAATCCTGATATTGCGTGTGTTTAAACCATACTATCTGGCAGAATTATTTATGCACTCTCTCCGGAATGTCATTTTCATACTTTGGACCTTTAGTCCATATTAATTCCTTGACTTGGTTATGCAGGCATTTTAAGAGGATAAATCTGATCATAATAAAGGATTTAGACTCTTTCCTCTAAGGAGCCTTTGATTATCCACTTTATATTCGTAAAGGGTAATTTTCAGCACCCTCAGCTACTGTTTAGGCACTACCTAGGGGGTGAATTTGACTATTAAAAAGTCAAATCCATCTACCCAAGTGCTAAAACTAACATAATTCTAAGCTCTATAGGAACTTTGCTTATCTAGGCATTTTTAGAGGATGAATCTGACCATCCAAGAGTTCAGATTCTCGCTCTAATGGCCTTCTCAACTACATAATTTACACCCCTTTTGAAGGGTAAACTTCAGCCAACATACTAACATTTATGCACTTATCATGGGGTGAGTTTGATTATCAACAAATCAAATTCATCTACCCTAGTGCTGATGCTAACACAATTCCAAACTATANCCTTTTTTAGAGAATGAATCTAGACATTTAAAGAGTCCAGATTCCTTATTCCAAAGCCCTTTTGATCACCTATTTTATACCCTTGAGAGGGTGACTTTCAGCAACTAAACTATTGTTTAAGCACCTGATATGGGGTGAATTTGACCATTATAGAGGGTCAAATTCATCTACCCTAGTGCTGTTTCATAACAGTATCTAGATATCTAAAACCTGGAATAAACCAGTATTTCAGCATCTTTGTAGGATGAACTTAACCATGAGAGGTTAAGTTCATTATCCTTTGATGCTATTTTACAACATAAACATTGATTGCACAGACCTATAACAGGCAGTTTTAAGATGAAACAGCCTTATGTAAAATTCAGAGATTAGAATCTAAACAAACATAGTGTGTTACTTCATATATATGCACATAAGTTTATACAGAAATAAGTCAAAGCAAATAAAAATTGCAGATTCATGGGGGAAAGACAACAGACTTCAGATCTTCATATTTCATATATAAAGAAAAACTCAGTTTTACATACCTTTAAGAGTAAGATAACAACAGAAAGTCCTGACCAAATAAAGGTCAGGCAGATAGAAATCAGCAAAAAGGAAGAGAAACCCAGCAGCAATAAACAGCAACCCCAAAGAGAACCAAACAGTCCAGCAAGAATACACCCAGAAATCTTGGGTAGGAATATTTGAAAGAACACTTCCAGAAAAACAGTCCAGTAAGAATACCAAATGATTGAACCAAGGCAGCAAACAAAACCAAGTCCTTTAGGAAAGAAAACCACAGCTATAAGCCAACTTAAATTCAGATTGTTTCCCCTCCTACTGCAAATCCTTTTTGTTTCTGTTTTTTCTTTTCAAGTCTTTTAGTTAGTCAAAGTTTGTGTTTTCCAGTCCAAAAGGTTCAAAGAAAGGTCTGAAAAATCCTTCTCTAGTGGTAAAGAGTGTGTGTATATATAGGGACAGTTGGGATAGGATATGCTCAGCATATTCCCTATCCTAAATGAGCTGAAAAGGGTACAGGTATGGCTGTCAACCCTATCCTCTTGGGACAGCTGTACCTTCCAAAACATTCCAACCCTTGAAATTACCCTTCTATCCCTAAGCATCTGATTTCCTAATATTTATCTAATCTAGAAGGTTCTTTTGGGTGACAACTAATTCTTCTTAACTAAGGTTAAGTCAATTGAATGAAGATTGGTTGATTACATTCCTAGAGTTGGCTTTCATACTACTTATCTATATTTAAGTTATTTAATCATCAGTTTAATTAAACTCAATGGAGGTTAGTCAACTAAATTCTCTTAACTTAGGTTAAATGAATCTGTTTAGTCCATTAACTCAAACTAATTGTCTTAAACAGATTTTATTTTCAGTTAAATACTTAAGAAGCTACCTGAATTAAGTTTTTAGATTGAAGAAGTTAGAATTATTTAACTGTGAGTCTAAGTGAAACAATTATTTTTTAAATTCAGTTAATTGATCTTAAACTAGTTATCTAGGACTCAGCGCAACTAGAATATTAAGTCTACTAGTTGAGTGTGACTTATTGCCTAATTGCTCAAATCAATTTAACTCAAATTGAATACCATTAAAGTTAGTAGTCAATTGAACTTATTGGTTTAAGAAATTTCATTAGGTGTAATTAGGTTTATTTATTGACTCTTATTCAATTGAGTGATTAATTCCATAATACTGGATTTTAGCCTATTTTGATCATTCTAGGATCTTAGTTTGATTAAAGAAAATTAGTTAGGTTAGTAATTAAGTTCCTAGACTTGGTTTCCAACCATACTCACTAGTTACCTAAGTTTAGGTAAATTTTACTGTTCGGTACTAGTTCTAGTTTTACTTACTTGTTAATTAGCTTAAGTCAGTCGATTTAATCTTTTAATCTTAGGTTCACTGTTTAATTCAATCTAAATGTGACTAGTTCTTTTATTAACTTGACCAAATCAGTCCCCCAATTTATCCTTTACTTAATCAAATGATCTCAAGAAATGACCAACACTGAGAGACATAGGCTAAAATCATAATAGACGAGCTAACAAATCAGTTTGACAATCTGAGATGGATTAAGGAAAAAGAAGTCAAATAATTCCAACGTAATCAAAAGGGAAACATAATTGATCGATGATTAATAACAAAACTATTATCAAAGGCTAAAGAACTGATCAATAGGACAGCTAATTCTAACAAACAATTTTCATTCCAAAATGTTAAACTAACCAGCATGTGCATGATAACAAGGATCAAGATCTAGATGAGTCAAAGAAAAGGAAACAAACAAAGAAGAACATAGGCTGACACAGTCATATATGCACAGAAAAAATGGTGATAAAAACCTAAAGAAAATCATGCATATTACTAAATGCATGCTAGCTAAGCATAATTATTATATAGTGTGTTTGGACCCGAATCAAATCAGTGATGCCAAGTAGTGATGAACATGTTCGTGATTTCATATTATCAGTAAAGAGTCAGAAAAATAAACAATAAAAAAAGGAAAAAGGAAATACCCGTTTAAGGGTTTGGACGGAAACAATAGATGTTGCCGGATCTTGCCGGATTTCAGCGGGGTTTGAAAATAACTTCAACCCACATGAATCGATAGCCCTCAACGAGAGTTGTCGATCCATGTAGGTAGGAGCTATTAAACGTCTTCAAGTCGATGGGTAGGGGGTAATCTAGGGTTTCCGTTTTCAGATCTTGAATCGAAAGAACTTAGGTGGTTTTCTTAAGAAACTAAAAGCAGGACGGGGTTGAGGATAAAGAGGGTATTTTCTGGTAAGGGTTTGGTGGCATTTGGTCGAGTCCCGGTGGTCGGAAGGCGGTGGGAGTCTGGGGGCGGCTAGGGTTTCTTTAGAGAGAAGAGAGAGAGACGAAGGGGAGGGGGGGTTAGACTTTCTGAGTGAATGGGGGGGGTAGGGTTCAGTTTGGACATTTATATAGTTAGGGGTTGGGTAGTTCTCACCCGTTGGATCTGGAAAGATCAACGGCTGAGATTGATCTTAACTTAAACTGGGTCGTTTTGGTGGTGCAGGAGCAGGCCGGGTTGTGGGGTGTTTGGGCCTGGATCGATGCGGGTAATGAGAGGGATTTTGGGCTGGTCCGGATTTGGTGTTAGGGAGTTTGGGCCTGGGTAATTTGGCCTAGGTCTGATTTTAAACCTATTTTAACTCTAACACTTAATAAAAAAAATGTAGTGATTAATTCTAGCTTAGTTTTTGCCTAATTATAAATTAATTAAGAGTAATATCATTTAATTTAATACTCATATCATTTAAGGAACAAATTTCACAATTTTGTTAGAAAAAATGAATAAATTAATCATTAAATCTACATTGTGTCAAATAATCAACATTTTTGTTGTTATTTATTTCAATCGATTACAAGTAATATATTAATTAACTCTAGTTTAAATTTTAATTAATGAGTAAATTAAAGGTTGAAATTTCTAGTTAAAAAAAATGTGATTCTTTGAAGAATAATTTTCCGTAAATTTCCAATAAAACATGATTGACGTCATGCACTGAATCATGCAACTTTAAATCATTTATGAATTTTAAAAGATAAATTATAATTTATGTAATGCAAATAATTCACACACAGACAATGAGATTCAACAAAGGTTTATAATCATTAATTAATTTATTGAATTTTCTAGGAATATATAGTAGGTTAAAAATTACATGCTCACACTCGAGATTTCATTCTTAAAAGCTCAAACACTTGGGGGACTATACATTATGGAAGGAAAAGACGAAGCAAAAAAGACTATCAAAAAGTCAAAGCTCGAGCCTAAAGATTCATCTACCCAACAAGTCAAGTGATACGAGCAAAATCAAAAGAGCCAAAGACTCAAACACAAAGCCTAATCCAAAACCTTCGAACATGTTCAGGTTAAAAGGCATAGCTACGAGGAAGAAATGCGCATCTTTGTATTTATTCAAAAGAAAACTGTTGTAACGAAAAACAGTTATGGATAAAAGATCATCATCATTTTACTCATTCAAAACTGTTGTGACTAAAAACAGTTACGAAATCTTTGTACTCATATAGAAAACTGTTATCAAATAAAACAGTTACGAATGAAAGATCAAAATCCTTGTACTTGTTCAAAAAATTATTATCAAATAAAATAATTACAGATGTAAGAGCATTTCCCTCATGCTTATTGAAAATTGTTGTCAACAAAAATAGTTACAGGTGAAAACCCCAACTTGAATAAAAATTGTTACGAACGAAAAACAGTTTCTCTCTTGTATTAACTCAAAAAAACGGTTACATACGAAAAGCAGTTACGAAATACAAGTGTATATCAAATCTGTTAAAAGAAAACAGTTGCAACATGAGTTTTAGACGATAATCAAACACATGTAAAATGTTGTGAAAGTTCAAACTAAAAACTTTCCTCAGAAACATTCTTAAACATCTGAAATATTCCTATCACTCTATTGCATTATTACACCTTTATGAAGTTGAGATGTCTTCTTCATTAAGTGTCGATAAAAAAGGGCCCTCTTTCATAAATTATGCCTACTACAAAAAGGCACACATTTTATATGACACCGTGCCTATTACGAAAATGTGCCAGTAATCTAAAACATTATATATGCAAAACTCAGAGGTAAAACTAAAACCTCGAAAAATAAAGCATGCAAAAGACTTAAAGAGTGAAACAAAAACTCAACGGAAAACAAAATTCATACTTGCATTAATATATTAAAACGGCTAAGTAAAAACTAAGTATTAACTTATACTTAGCCGTATAGAGTTTTTATATATTAAGGTGCCCCTAATTTGTCATTTGGGGACTTTAAGAGATCCAAATTTACCCCCGATGGGACTGGGGGTAACTGCCAATTGAGACAAAGAAAGAAAAAAAAAGGGGGGGGAGGAACCAACTTCTTAAACTTCATCAGGAGGGGGGTTGACTTCACTGGCAGAGGGGGCAGGAGCGGCTTGGGATGAAGAGACTTGAGCAGCAGGAGCCTCACCTTCAGGTGAAGAGAGATTATGACCTTGTTGAGCCTTCTCAATGGACTCCTTGATTTTTGCAATTTCAGCATTAAGGTCGAAACCCTTTCGGCTCATTTTAGTCAATGTGTCAAGGCGAGAGATCATATACGCCCAACTAACATCAACAGTTGCCCTATCTTCAAGAGCTTCGTCATCTTCCTCCCATAGCATAACTTCAGCTCTTAGTTCATCCCTCTCAGCCACAGCAGCATCATTAGAGGCCCTTAAAGGAGAGAAAGACCTTTCCGGGAATTTAACTTTCTCCAAAGAGTTGCGGAGATCCTCCTGGGTCCGAGTAAGAGATTGCACAAGTTCGCCCGAATACTCCTCCTTTTGGTCTAGTAAGTCCTTCAAACTCCTGACCTTTTCAGAAGCACGAGACAGCTGCTCCGCGAATGAGGACTCTAGGACACTCTTATCCTTGTCTGCCTGATCAGAGGATGCCTTTTCCACGGCCAACTCTACCGTCATAACCCTCACTTGCTGCTCCAAGTTACATTTTCTTCTTCTACAGCTTCCACGTCGAGCCTTAAGCTTTCATACTGTTCTTTCCAGTTGCCTGCTTCAGCATGCCACTCCTATACTTCCTGCTCCGTATGAGAAATCATTTTCATAAGCTCCGTGCCTATAAGATTGATCTACAAAAGGAAATCAATTTGATATAATAAGTACGCCTACAAGAATGAATGAAAGAAAATACATTCTACCTTTAAAGAAGTATGCACGATCTCATTAGCCCATGTAAGGGAACTGTGGCTATCCAACTTAGCTCTCTCTGTCGAACCTATCAATGGTTTCAACCATACATCAGGCTGGCCAGAACTTTTAAAGAGGCTACCCTCTGCCGTGACTTCTATCATCACCTGCCTCATCTCTCTGCTGGAAGACCCTACTTCTGAAATAGAAGGCACGGAAGTAGGAACAGATGCATGAGCCACGGTCAAGGATGTCTGAGGAGCCAAAAAATCCACGGGAGAGGGAGCAAGATTAGGAGCAGGAATAGACACGGGGGCAGGAGAAATAACTGGAACAGTGGAGGGGAGTTCTCTAAGAGAAGGAGAGAAAACAAATAGGGGAGCTTCATCAGCAACGGGACCAAAGCCTTCCCGGAATAAATGATCAACAGAATCACGCACGGGAGAGGCAGAAGCATCCTCAAGGGTAAAAAATTCAACTTCAGGTACGGAAGGATCAATAACAGGTGTAGACTCGACGTCTGAGACCACCTTCCTTCTGCGTGACCTATGGATTAAAGAGCCCTCTTCTTCCACCTCTTCTTCCGAGGTCCTTGACCCACCTGATTTTCTCTTTGAAGAAGAAGAGCCTGAAATGATCTCCTGGGCCTAAGCCAGTGATAACTTGGGAACAGACGTGGATGCAGAAACTCTGCGAGCTGGAAACCCTGTCAAAAGGAAAGGATTAAATAATTCTCAAAGGAAGAAACAAGTAAAAACAAAAACTTCACTTACCATGAGTCTTAACTCTCTAACCAAACCTATCAGAGAGGTACTTCCATGAACGTTCTTCCAATGGAGCGATTAACAAAAGCTTTTCTACCCAATCTCTGAAACCGGAGACATTCTCGACTGTTCCCATGACTGCTGCAAAAAGAAGAAACAGCTACGGTATTGATAAGATATCTAAAGCAAAAATCAAGGAATGTGAGAAATAATGTACTCACGTGCAAGATTCCACTTATCAGGGAAGGGAAGATTCTCTTCACCTACTAAACCAGCAGTAGGAACAGCAACATACCGAAGAAACCAACCTCAATCCTTATCATCTTCAGAAGTAACTAACACCCTTTTACTTTTAGCATCCAGGGTAAGAATTCCCTAACGAAACAACGTTGGGGAATAGAGGTGAATAAGATGATAAAAGGTAAAGGGAATCGAAGCTAAGGTAGCCAAGTATCTAAGACATGCAATGACTCACCATACTAGAGGACCGACTTGTCCCAAGCAAATTTTGAAAAGTCGACAGAGCTCGATGATTATTGGGTTGATGGGAGGATTGAACCCTAATGTAAAAGGATAGGTATAAACAAAAGAATGCCCCGTCTTGTAAGACATTATTCTTTGATTACTGTTTGGAACGATTACAGGAAAATAGGAACTCCAATAACAGTCCATGTGTATAAGAGGAATTAAACCTTTAGTAAGTTAGGTAGGGTACTTGTCAGCACTATCAAGAGACGACAATGAAGAAAGCTGGTCTCTAAGGGCCTGACTATCCCTAGCAAAGGTGAACTCCGCAGGTACTATTTCATCGACCCTCGGTTTGCGCAAAGGTTCGTGATGTTCTCTACCTTTGGACGAAGATCTAGAAGCCCCAGCCCTCGAAGAAGTTAAAGACCTAGAAGAAGGAGGGGAAGTAATTTGAGAAGAGGAAGAACCCCTTGAAGGAGTAGAATCTAAACTCCTCAACCTGCCGCCTCTCCTACTCCGCGTTGGAGCAGAAGAGGGAGTCAAATCATCTACATTTATGACTCTCTTAGATTGGTTTGAGGAAGACATATCTACAAAGATAAGGAAAAAGTTCTTTGCAAATAAAGTTTGAAAGTTAGAAGTTTTTCGTGAAAGAAAAGAAAAGGGGTATTTATACTCGAAGACAACCATCAAAATGGGAAAAAACAATTATGTGAAAGCCATAATTGAAGATTTCACTTCGTGACTGATGCAGCCGCAAAAAGCCCTAAAAGGCGCTGAACAATTGCAGAACCAACCCAAAAATGCCACGTGGTTGATCACGCTCAACTATGTCTTATAAAAGACTAAGCGGGCGTTGCAAATATAATCCGGGGTATTATGCCCAGAGTCGATCCCACAGGGAATTAACGTATCAATCAAGTCCTTAGAATATGCAACTTTTACTCAATCAATTCTCTCAAAGACTTTTTGAATATAAATTGGTGATGTTTTACTAGTTCTACTGAAAATAATAATAACTAACGATTACTAACAATGTGTTGTAAACAATTATGATAAAGGTCTAAGGCTATGGTTTCCTCCGTTGGTGAACTTACTTCTCAAATATTTCATATAACTTGATTAAGTATCTCTATAAATCATGAACACTCTATCTACCAAAAATCTCTCTCAAGTAATTATGATAATTTACTAGATGCACTCTCTTAAGTTACGCTAGCTAGATTGCTTTACAGTTCACTTTATATTGCACCCGAAGTATCGTTATTTCTAATCCAACTTCTAAACCCTCGGTTATGACTTTCATCTATACTCTGGGAGTGGTGTTTTTCAATCAATTACCTAAATATATACTCTCTCTCAAGTAGATACATACTAAATAGGCACAGCTAATTCATGGCCATTCAATTAACTACAACACGAACGTAGTTGAACAAATAGAGATGAACAATCAACCAAACTATATTAATATCATCATAAGTTTGTCCCCCAACGGGTTCCACCAAAACCCTAGATTAAGAAAATTAGCTACTCATATTCATAAGTATCAAATCTAAAATAACTTGAATAATTGAATTACAGAGTAATGAACTAAGGAGATAAAAATCAGTGTTTTGCTTTGCTGAGTAGTAATCCACAGGCTTTTCTTCACTTTTATGGCTTCCTCCCCTTCAAGTTGTGTTTTTGGGACTATTTATATATTTGGGATAAACCCTAAACGTGTAGGAGACTTCTATTCCAACCGGGAAACACTTAACACTCTTCAAAACTCGGATCTGACCGGATCAGGGGCTAGGCATTACAGGCCAAACGCCTGGATAACGCCTGGCCAAGGCTGGCGTTTGGGCCCTGGCGCCTGGATAACGCCAGGCTAGGGCTGGCGTTTGGGCTCTGGCGCCTGGATAATGCCAGGCTATGCCTGGCCTTAAGGATCAAACGCTCGGCTATAGCCCGGTGTACTCCTCTTCGCCTCTTGAGCGTATTTTCGACGTATTTGCATCCATTTAGCTCGGCTTCCATCTCCAATTCACCTACACATGAAATAGACTCCATTATGCACATAAAAATATGTGTTTTTATCATTAACTCACATAAAATGTAAGGCATATAACGTGTTAAACCATGAATTCTGGCCACGCATCAATACCCCACACTTAAATATTTGCTCGTCCTCGAGCAATCAAACTACACTCATGTACACAACTTATTAAGCAAATCCCTTAACACGTTATACCAAGAATTTTTAAAATAGCTTAAGCACAAAGGTGTGACATCCTCGCCTCAATAATCGACTCACAAATACCATGCTTTATTCACAATTCACTAACTACTCTAACATAGAGGTCAACAACATTACCTTTCCTTCATAGAATCATGTGTCCTCACCAAATAAAAGAGCTCGTTCCACACACAATAAAATTTAAGAACACTTAGGAGCTCAAGATAGAAAGAATTCACTGACTCTCAGAAATAACATTCATATGCCACAAAAGATGAACCATAGGCCTGCCCATAGTGTACTACTCTACTAATCGAGCTAATTCAGTCTAAGATCAAGTAGGACTTTATTTGGTTGTAATGTAGGCTGCGAGAGGGGTAGGATACATTTGGATATAAGAGTGACTACACCTCCCTAAGCACATTAATACATATACTTTCGGATTCAACCTCAAACTTATATTAAACCAACTCCACCTTCACATCAACATTATTACCCCATACTTCTTTAAGCACAATTACATTAAGAGTCACCACATATATTTTTCTTTCACAACAATACAACTATTTATTTTCTATTTTTTTTTCTTCTTTTCTCTTTTTTTTTTCTTTTTCTTTTTTTTTTCAAGTGACTCTTACTTTTCAAAACAGTGCACCTTTCTCCTTATTTCAATTATTCCCCTCAAAAGCAACCTACCACCCCACACTTTAATTTTTCCATATTTCATCACATTTCCAGTGCTTACGAGAGGGGACAAGGTTCAAATAGATGATCGATTCAAACAAAGGGGTACGACTTGTAATGTGGTTGCCAAAGAAACAGGATTATAGGCTTGACGGGGTTAACTACGATACATACAATTAGGTGGGTAAAATATATATAGCTGGCTCAACAAAGAAATGCCTATATCACTTCCAAGACTGAACAAAACTTCTATTTCGCTTTGCACACACACGGGGCAAGTTCTAGACATCAAATGCAATGCACAGAATAACATACAAACCTCACACACACTTGGCACATAACTCACTCAGGATTGGATCTATCACGACACTCCAGTCAAAGCAGTTAAGCAAATCTTAAGAATTCCTGATTTAAGGTATTTATCCTGGAGTCAAAAAAATTGAGCCTAAGCGTCACAACCAAAGTACTGACTATTCTCAAGGCATTAGCACGTTTCGAGATATTTCTACTATTAAGCCCTTAACCATGTGATTCCTACTCTTAAAAATTAAAAACTACCTGCACCCGGTTCAATTAAAACCCTTGGAAAAGAATTGTGGTCCAAAGAAAAACTAAGGGGGAATTACTACACTACCTAAAACAAAAAATCTTTTTGATATTTTCGTTATACTTACTTCCCTCAAGAGAACTGTCTAAGAGATCCATCGTCGGGAAAAGTCTTTTTTTTTTTTTTTTTTACAATAATAAAAACATAAAAGCTACAAACAAACAAACATAGGAATATAAAGGCTAGAAACAAACAAACTACAAACATTTCACTGAACATAAAAGCTAAAAACAAACTAAATAAAACTTGCACTACCAAATTTCACAATTTCAACAAGCAACATAATTCACAACAACACATATATATACAGAACCCCACACTTAGTTCATGCACTGTCCTCAGTGCATCATGTATAGACAAAGCAAAAAGTAAAACAAGGTGCAAGATACTTCCTGGTCACTCAGCATCATCATCATCGGACGCTCTCCATTCCTCTTCAAACTCATCTTCCCTATTATCATCTTCATCCGAGCGCATTAGCTCCACATCAGAATCTTCAGGTGTGTTTATATCTTCATCATCTGGGAGCCTGTATCCCTCACCTGCTCCTATGATCTGCTGAGCATGAGCATTGAGTGGGTATCTCTGATCCAACTCATCCCTTTCATTAACTGACGATGGACGACCTCCTATGCGCAACTGCAAATCCATCATCCCATAGAGATGGGCCATGAAGCTATCATCCCTGGCATAACGCACAACATTGGTCAGTGCAGACTCTTCTTTCAGTCTTAAGCCAGTGATGTCAGTTTCCCGGGTGAGTTGTTGATCAATAATGTGGTCAAAGTCGGGCTCAACCGCTACCTTTTTATCTAGCAGGAACTGAGTCAGGAAATTCGGGAAAGAGATTCGATCAATTCTATTGTTGGAACGCACCAACCCTATTTGAGAGTGAATCAGGTGGCCCACATTCACTTGCTGCCCTGTCATAAGGAAGTATAGCACACAAATACTCTCTCGACTGATTAAGGTGTCATGGGTGCACGGTAGTATCCGTGCATTAATCAATTTTAGCCATACTTGTGTTTCAGCCTTCATCTTCTTCTTGGGAAACCTTTTATGGTGATTAGTGGTTCTATCCCGAATCTAAGAAGCCTTGGAATCAACCCCACAAAGTGTATGCCTCACTTCTCTATAGTTAGGATAGCGGATAAATTTCTCTAGAGGCTCCACTGGAACATTTGGTGCACCTAAAAAATCACATATGGCCTTGGCCGAAAAATCCACCTAGTGCCCACGAATTGGCACCAATTCTTCCTTGTCCTTAGGGTCAAACCCTGCATAGAATTCCCGGACTAAATTGAGGTTGATGTTGCCATGGTGTTTGAACACATATCCCAGACCCAATTCATGGATGCT
>ML385048.1:0-15659 GCA_005239525.1 Nicotiana knightiana
GAATTCATTTCATAACTATATAGCTCAGAATCACTCCTACAAGGCATAAAACACAAAGTTAGTGCAAAACACTAGCGATTAAAGCTCAAACTAAATTAAAGTGCAGTAAATTAGAGTGTAATAAGCGACTAAAATATTAAATTATAGCCTATCATCACTCGACTTTGATGTTGTTCGATATGCCCAAAGGACTTTGGGTAGAATTTCTCTCCATTTCCCCTTAGCATCGTTTAACCTTTTTTTTAGGTTTTGAATGATAGTCTTGTTCGTCGATTCGGCCTGTCTGTTCCCACTAGGATGATACGGCGTTGATAATATCCTTTTTATTTTATGGTCTTCGAGAAATTTTGTCACTTTGCTGCCGATAAACTATTTGGTGGGTATCCCGAATTGACACACGATGTGATCCCAGATAAAGTCTATAACCTCTTTCTCTCTCACTTTATCGAAAGCATGTGCTTCAACCCAGTTAGAGAAATAGTCAGTCATAAATAAAATAAACTTAGCTTTACCTGGGGCCGATGGCAGAGGGTCGACGATGTCCATTTCCCATTTCATGAATGGCCATGGGGATAGGATCGAATGAATTTGTTCCCGCGGCTGGTGGATCATCGGTGCAAACCTTTGAATCACATTTTTGAACAAACTCCTTAGCGTATTTTTCCATGTTATCCTAGTAGTTTTCTGTTCTAATGATTTTGTGAATCAGTGACTCGGCGTCGGAGTGGTTCCCACAAGTTTCTTCATGGACCTCTCGTAAAACATAATCGGTGTCATCTGGTCCTAAACATACTGCCAATGTCCCATCGAATGTCCTTCTGTATAATGTTCCATCTTCAGCCAATATGAATCGAGCAGCTTTGGTTCATAGGCCCTCGACTCTTTAGGGTCCGAGGGAGCTTTTCATTTTTCAAGTATTCAATATATTTATTCCTCCAATCCTAGGTTAAGCTTGTAGAGTTTATCTCGGCATGACCTTTCTTGATCATGGATCTCGAGAGTTGAATGTCAATCCCCGAGCTGATCTCATCCTCCTCGACCGATGACCCCAAATTTTCAAGCGCATCGGCCTCAGTGTTTTGTTCTCGGGGTACATGTTGCAAAGTCCATTCCTTGAAACGGTGCAAAGTTACCTGCAACTTATCCAAATACCTTTGCATTCTATCCTCTCGAACTTCGAAGGTTTTGTTTACTTGGTTCACCACCAATAAAGAGTCACACTTGGCTTCAATGACTTCTGCTCCCAAGCTTTTAGCTAGCTCGAGACCTGCAATCATGGCCTCGTATTCGGTCTCATTGTTAGTCAACTTAGAAGTTTTGATATTTTTGATAGATTACCTAATAGTGTTATCCGTGGGCGGCTTCAAAATGATGCCTAGCCCGGAGCCCTTCACATTCGAAGCGTCGTCTGTGAAAAGGGTCCATACCCCCTGTCGCACCCCCTTTTTCTCGCGAAATCGGGTTTCGATATTTCTGGGACAACTCCTTCTTTTTTGGATTGGGTAAAGGATTGGAAGAGTCTCCACCTAACGGATTAAGGTGCATTAGGGCACCTAGAGCAATTAACTCATAAACCAGTTTGCATCGCCAGAGATCGGGTAAGGGCTCAAATTACCTCGGGGGAAAGGTGTTAGGCACCCCTCGAGGTCCACTACAATGGGTCTCAGCCGAACTTAAATTAAGCGAATTAGTCTAATAGGGGAGGAAAACAATTTGGACAATACAAGTTACTATAAACGGGATTAAAGGGGGGGAGGTCCTAGGTTTTTTAGCCTATAGGATCATTCCATGCAATACTTTGTAACTTCCGCAAGTTGGGGTGTTACTCATAGCATTAGCGCACGGGCTATCATCTCCTTTACTACCCAATTACTATCTTTCAGTTATTACCTAAGCGTTATAGCTTCTAACTCGTTCCTTATGCGTGCACTACCCGTCCCTTACCTATGGCCCTGGAGGTATTAGGACCTCTATTTAGGGTGGTTCTAGACTGGCCGATATTACTTAAAAATGATAAATCTAGGAGACAAACAAATACAAATAGGACTTTCATGTAGGAAAAACAAATAAAGGCTCACATTGACCTCAACATGTAAGCAACAAATGCACGCAATTGAATCAGCAAAATTTGTTAATTTTAGAATCCTATAGGCAGGATATCTATATGAGCAGAAACAGAATGTAAATAAACAGTTTTATTAAGGCGAGCATCGATACCTATTAGCTTGCCTACTGATTCTATTAAGCATGAATCTGGGCACCTTCAGGCAGCAAATTGTCACAGTTTTTAGGCCCAGAAACATTAACAACCCTTATAGATTTGCCTAAGTGATAGCCAGAATTGGTTGAACTCAGANATGGGTCCCGGCCGAACTTAAATTAAGCGAATTAGTCTAATAGGGGAGGAAAACAATTTGGACAATACAAGTTACTATAAACGGGATTAAAGGGGGGGGGGAGGTCCTAGGTTTTTTAGCCTATAGGATCATTCCATGCAATACTTTGTAACTTCCGCAAGTTGGGGTGTTACTCATAGCATTAGCGCACGGGCTATCATCTCCTTTACTACCCAATTACTATCTTTCAGTTATTACCTAAGCGTTATAGCTTCTAACTCGTTCCTTATGCGTGCACTACCCGTCCCTTACCTATGGCCCTGGAGGTATTAGGACCTCTATTTAGGGTGGTTCTAGACTGGCCGATATTACTTAAAAATGATAAATCTAGGAGACAAACAAATACAAATAGGACTTTCATGTAGGAAAAACAAATAAAGGCTCACATTGACCTCAACATGTAAGCAACAAATGCACGCAATTGAATCAGCAAAATTTGTTAATTTTAGAATCCTATAGGCAGGATATCTATATGAGCAGAAACAGAATGTAAATAAACAGTTTTATTAAGGCGAGCATCGATACCTATTAGCTTGCCTACTGATTCTATTAAGCATGAATCTGGGCACCTTCAGGCAGCAAATTGTCACAGTTTTTAGGCCCAGAAACATTAACAACCCTTATAGATTTGCCTAAGTGATAGCCAGAATTGGTTGAACTCAGAACTGATTAACGGAACCCTATAGGCATGGTTTCTACGAGTTTATTATAAACCTATAACATGGTTTCTAAGTGAACTACTGTTGTTAACTCATAAAGACAGATTTTGTTCCTTTTAAGTCCTATAGGAATGCTTGCTAATTGCAGAATTGATTTAAACCCCTATAGGCATGATTTCTAAGTTGAGACTGGTCCTTATTTCCTATAGGCATGATTTCTAATTACTGACTTGATTTAAACTCCTATAGACGGGATTTCTAAGTTTGAAAACTGATTTCACCCTATAGTCATGATATCTGTTAGTTTAATTCCTATAGGCATGATTTTGTCACGACCCAAATTTCCTCCGTTGGGTATCGTGATGGCACCTAGTCTTAATGACTAGGTAAGCCTAATATTCATGGAATAACACCAATAATAATAAAATCGAATATATATATATATATATAATAAATAATTCTTTATACATTGCATATTCTCAAAACCCGGTAGCACAAGTCATAAGCTTTATAGAGTACAACGACAGGTTTACCTTGAGTCTCCTCGACAAGAGTTCGCACAACTACTATGATCAATACCTGGATCTGCACAAAAATGTGCAGAAGAGTAGTATGAGAACACCACAGCGGTGCCTAATAAGTATCAAGACTAACCTCAGTGAAGTAGTGAAGAGGACTAGTCAAGACACCTACTAATCTAATAAACTGGTCAAGTATCAATATAGGAATAAAGGGAAAGACGATGTACACATAAAGACTACACAATATATCTAACAACATAGTAAATTCGATAAAGAAGGAAAACAATAAGTATCAATAGAAACAATGAAAACAACACAAAGATTGAATAGAACACAACAAATTTGGAATGTAGATATACAACATGGACAGGTAATGTCTCAACAACTTCAACCCCTTCTATATCAAATTCGTAGTCATTTTCACGAGCTTCCGAACCTCGGACAAACCACCATTACGGGTCCCAATATTCGAACCCTAACGCTTGGCATCTTGCGCTCTCATTCGAGTACTAACTGCACAGACGACTTATGTGCCAATTGGGTCATCTCCACCCATACGGTAAGTACAACAAGAGTATCTATACTTGACAACAACAAGGAGCGCTAATTCCATTACTAGTACTTAACTACGTGTATTCTTGTGCAGGTGTCCTAACATGATTCAACAACCCATAAGTATAAGGAAAGAAAGGGGCAACACGTACATTGTCATCTCACAAATTTCCACACGAATAAACTCACACCGTAAGTGTTCCAGTACACAATATCAACAACAAGGAATGGCCCCACTCCAACACAAGTATCATAAACAATCCCTTACATAGCCCACCTTGTCTCGCCACATGTGAAATAGTAAAGTATATGTGTTTAACCAAAGAATTAGACCCTTTGACTAAAGCTAATGAATACGGGTTACTGATAATCAAGATAATGGGAAAAATAAATAATAAAAAATATTACAGAAATAAAAGATAGACGTTGATTGTATTCGAGAATCAGATGCCTTTACAAGCTGAATTCCCCTCCCTTATATAGGAGATTCTTATAACGTACGGCCCTTGCTATGGTTACTCATTAATGAATAATTATGATATTAATGAGGCGTTACAAAGGATAACGGTAATTGGGGTTCAATTACATAATGTTCGAGTAATCAATTATGGATCCCTGAATCTGCTCGTAGCTTTGTCTAGATTCATTCTGACCGTGCCTCTCTCCCGTTTTGATCAAGTTGAGTTTCCCGTGGCTGATAATTTCGTGGGTTTACTGAACCGTGCCTCTTTGTACCGTATCTCTTCAAGGAGTCACGTCCAGCTGTCGCGTTTTCCTGTGTCTACATGACTGGCTGAGTTGTCAAAAGTTGGCTTATGTGTGGAACTCTTTTTTACCAATACAATATGTCCGCCTTGTTTCGCCACACGTGCATGAACATGTTCCCACCTTATCTCACCACATGCGCAACCCTCAATCTCATATCCCGCCTTATCACTCCACATGTGCAATATCGATAGTAAACATGGCACGGCAGAAACCTCGTGCAAATCCCCATATCAATAACCGCACGGAAGAAACCTCATGCCCTGTGTTCCTTGGCCACTAGATCGGCCTTCTCTGCGTACACTCCCATCGAGATTTGTGCCTAGGTCCGCATTTAGAGCAACGTGCAAGCTTACATCGACTGGGTTGGCAATTGGTGCTCCCCCAAGATTAGCATGTGGTACCTCGACTCCTGGAGCAATCACATTTTCGTTTTCCCTGTGGAATCCGAGACCAGTGTCACCGTGTGTAGATGCGTTTTGTGAGTTTGACATGTTTTAACCTGAAAGCAAAAATACTTGACAAGAACAAGCGTAAAATAGTATGTTTTACCAGAATCAGTACTGAACAGTCACTATTATCCTTAGCCCCACGGTGGCCGCCAAACTATTTACCCTAAAAATTGAGTAACAATTAAACTTATATTATGATTTTAAGGATATGTGATTTAATCCAATACCAATTGATAAACAAAAAATGAAGTAGATAAATTAGACAATAAGATAAATTAAACCGATATGCAAGCGATGCTTCGACTTCGATTCGAGATAGCCTCGAGGTAAGATAGTATGAACAGTAAGGAGCAGTTCTGATGAACAATAAGTAAAATAGAGAGAGAATAATAAGTGTATGTAATTTTATCAGTGAATAATGATAATCCTTACAAATGAATGAGATTCTTCTTTATATAATAGAGGACTTCTAAATGAGGTACACTTCTAAATGAGTTCTAAATGAGGTACCCGTCGCGGATATCTCGCCCTTTCCGTTATTGAGCTATACCGGCGTCATTTCAGAGTATGCCCTTCCGACCTCGATTATTGATGTCGACCTCGATCTGGCAAGCAACTTCAATTCTGAATTCGACGTCCTTGCCTTTTGACGTGACATCCCTCTTTCATCGAAAAAAGAAAATCGAATATCCCGATTTCTACTGTACACACCTTATATGTTTTTATTCGCAAGAACAAGTAACATGACATGCATAATAGTTATAAACTCATAATTAAAATGGCATATGTGAATCCAACCGTAATAGAATAGAACTAAAAGAGACGCCATGCATCAAAGGCAATGATGAAATATCATTGGTTTTTAAAGAAAATCCTCAAAGGCGACCTGCAGCGTCCTCCATTCTAATTAAGTATGGTGCTATTAATTGTTAGAGAAAAATAATAAACCATTAATGCAAGTGGCAAGTGGCAACCATGAGTAAGATGAACTAGAAACTAAAATCCAAAGTCAAAAAGTGAATATAAAAATAAAACAGAATCTTTACATAGCAACCATGCATGCATTATTCGTGAAATAATGTGTAGTAACGAGTAGGAAAATTGTATCTCCAGAACTCATGTTTTCAATCAATAGTAAACACTATACATTTGTTTGAGCTACCTCGACAGATTTTAATTTATTTGGAAGCATAAAATTGGAATAATTAATTAATGGGGAGGGATAATATGCATCTGGTGGAGGATTTGTTCAAAATTGTCAGTAGGCTTGTCAATAGGATGAGTGTGCATGCCTTCGTAAGTGGTCACCACAACTCCTTCATCTTTGGAAAGGCGTTGTACTTGCTTCTTCACATTGCATCCTTGATGTGTACATTTGTAGTAGCTTCTGCAAATTAACAACAACATAATCGTCATCAACCTATATATATTAAGAGATTTCTTTCCATTTGTACAAGCCTTGGTGAATACCGCAAAATCTTCTTTATTGACCGATCAGGTGTTAATTACATAAATTAAAAGAGTGCAAGATACTAATTACTCCTCAAGATTCTTTCATTAGCTAGATAGCAGTCGTCTGGATTCACGAGCGGGTATTGTGCTGATTATTAAGACCCGCAGGATCTTAATATTTATAACTACCAAATTTTCCCTTCCCTCATCTCTTCTGTTTAGTTCCTTTGTTCGAAATTAAAACATGTATGCGGCCTACGACTGCTATCTCATATAATTTGTCTAACTTAATTAAAAAGGTGACTATAAGTAGCATCTTAGGTAAGATTGAAAAATGTTCATGTGCTTTTGAGTACGGGCGTGGTATATGCACCGCGATAATAACAATAACAAATTCAGTTTAATCCCACAAGTGAAGTACGCAGACCTTATCCGTACCTTGTGAAAGTAGAGAGACTGTTTGCAATAGAATCTCTATTAGCTCAAGGGAAGCATAGTCACAACAGTATTAAAAAAAAATACGATAATAAAGAAGCCATGAAGAAAAAAACAACAACAGCAAGATAGTAATAAGAAAACCGAAGATATACCTCGATAATAAGGGCACTAAATCACAGCTTGAATTTTTCATTCATAACAGTAAAACTAAAGATAAGATAAATTGAGTATATGATGAGACATAACCTACTCTAGAGTTAAATTTTATGGGTGGTCATTCAATTTTGTATTCATTACATAAAAAGTAACTTTTCTTATTTTTGTTATGTAAAAATTATTTCATTTTCTGTTCATTATCCAAAAGTCACTTTTCTTTTTTTGTTACACAAAAATTATTTTACTTCTTCGCTCTACTTATCACAAAAATCACCCTGACCAGTATAGTAATATTTTTACTTGAATAGTCTATTATGTCCTTGTCATTATAAATCCTCTCATTTATTTAATACCTTCTATATTATATACTAATAATATATTTTTACCTAGGTATTTTACTTATAATTAAAATAACTTTAAATTATTTTATTTATTACTTTTGTTATATATCCATACATTTAATTTTTTTCGTGGCACTCGATTTATTTAATCATATTCAAACATGAACCTATTTTAGATACAAAAATGATAAAAATAATTTATTTTTTAATATTTATTTAAAATAATAAAACAGATTTATTTAACAAATGATAGTTTTTTATAGTCAATAAAACTTTTTTAAAAAGGTTTAAAGATATTTTTGTTTAATATCAAGATTTTTAAAGTTTTATCTGTTAATATTATTTATTTGAAATAATCCGATGTGTCATTTTGCTAAATGTGAGTATTTTATTTATTAGATTAATGTGTATGGCTTGGCTGATAAATCAATGAGCTTTGATTTTTTTAATTTGTATTAAACATATTTCATTAAGCATGATTAAGAACGTGAACTTGAGATTTGTTCATGGTAATGTTACTGACAAATTTTATAATGATACTTATATATCTTGAAATTAATATTAAGAAAAAAATTAAATGTATGGATATATTCTAAAAATAATATTATATAGCATATAATATAGAAGGTATAACATTAAAATGGGAGGATTTATAATGTCAGGGGCTTAATAGATTTTTCAGGTGAAAGGTTTGTAAAATTTGGTCAAAGTGATTATTATGATAACTAGAGCATAATAAAATGATTTATGTGTAACAAAAGAAAAAAAGGTAATTTTTGGATAATGAACACAAGGTTGAATGAATTTTACATAGCAAAAAAAAAAAAAGATGACTTTTGTATAATGAACACAAAGTTGAATGATGGCATAAGGTAGAGTTGGGACAAACGAAATACCTTGGGTAGTTGTTGTTCTTGACAGCTTTTTGTCCATATTTTCTCCAGCGATAGCCATCATCAAGAATATCAACCTGGCTTCTTGTTTGGAAAGCAAATCTAGGCTTCTTAATTTTCTTATCCCCTTTCTTCTTAAGCGATGATATAATATTTGTAGTATGAGTTTCTGATGAAACCACTCCCACAGCCACAGGGCTGTTTTTGATGTTGGATATGTTTTGCTCTCTTGCCGTGGAATTAGAAATCTCGGTCTTTAATCCAGAGATCCATCCATTCATAGAGTTGTAACAACCTGTTGAACCAAGAAAGGGCATCAACTGATTCTCCATTTATTAATTAGTTAGTAGGATAAAAGAGAACCGTCAATATAAAGGAGATAATTGTTTCACAAATGCTTGTATTAATCGACAATACATATATGATCAAAAAGGTTAAAGTTGTAAAATAAAATGGTATATATAGTGATTTTGAACGACTAGATTAATAACGTGGAAATTTAAAGTTACCGGCGGCTAGCTTGGTCAAGCACTCATCATTAACTTTGAGAATGAGAAAATTAGCACCTATAGCCAGTAGAATACGTGAAATACTTCCTGTCGTTATCTCCATGGTATAGAGTATAGACCAATGGGGGGAAAGCTGCAGGAAAAGAAATCAACTCCACAACCTGTACAATTAATACTGAATTTGCAAATATTCAAAATTTTATTTAGATAACCATCATGATCTAACAGGCGGTTGAATAGTCAAATGATAATAAAGGAAAATAAGAAAAATAATTGCATATAGACAAGAAAAGAAAACTAAAACATGTCAATTAATTAGAAAACGAGTAAAGCATTGTAGGTGCATATAAAATACGAGGTTTACAACACAGTAGAGGGTCAAGAAGAAGAAGAGAAAAGAGGTCTTTCTAAACCGTCTAAGAAGGTATAGACGACGCGGCTGGAGTCCATTTACAAATGTGCATACATAATCCATCACACCCTCATTCATTAATGAAACCAGTTTATCCAAATGAGACTTATCCTACTGCCCGCCGGAATGGCCGTGCATAATTTGGTAAATATCGAATTATTATATTAAAATCAAAAATTTTGGTAATATTAATATTTAATATTTTGATATTCGGTGTAGTATTTAGTTTAAGTTTTAAAAAATATTGATATTATGTATATTAAATTGAAATATTGAAATACCGATACCGTACCGAAATATATATTATATTACACAATACACATATTATTAATTATATCATAAATATAAAAATCTAAAATTTTACTTTCCTTTATTCTCTAAGTTCATCGATTAACTCTAAGCAAGTAACAAGACAATTATAATGATCAAATTTATTTTTGTATGTACATTTTTCTCTCTCTGGGTTGATATTTGTTGGTTTTGGACAAAACTTTTACCAACAAATATTTTTAGTTTTGTACTTTTGAGTACTTTTATGTTGAATATTACAGTATATGACTCTATGCACTAGTTAGTATTGAAACCGAATGAACTGAAGTTACCAAACCAAAAATAAACCGAAATCGAAAGGAGAAAAACCGAATCATACCGAATTTAATTAGGTACAGTATTTGTATTGCATTTTAAGAAATCAAATACCGTAAATAGCGAACCAAAATATCTAAATATCGTCGTGTATCGACCGATGAACACGCCTAACTGCCGGTCTTTTCCGAGAATAACCATGCAATGACATTCAAATGTTGGTCAATGTTCATATAGTTTGAATCTGGAGAAATAAATTAAAAAGTGTGTCATAAATTTGGATGGGGAGAATAAATAAATAAAAGTATCTCCTCTTAACTGTTTAAATTTTCAGACAAGACTTTATACATACTTGACTCTACAACAATTTAGTACGGGTGAGAACGTATTCGTTATGTATATGCAACTTTCTGATGGTGCACATACATATGATTTTAGATCTGTCTATTAGAAAGTAGCTAGGATAAGAATTATTAAGACTAGTCCCAGCAATAATAGTGACAATGTAAATAGTACCTATTTTACATAATGTCCTTCTGGAAGCATGAGTGAATGTTTGATCTAGAAAGCCAATAAAAAAATTATATATACCATTTGTTTTACTACGTGCGACGGTATTAATTATATTCCTCTTTGATCTTGACGAGAGCAGTCACGCATGACACCAGAAAATGTGACTACTGCTCTAATTTAGTTTCTATCGTTGAAAAAAAAAATGATGTACGTGTAATTTGATCAGCCAAAATTTTCTTCAAAGGGGAGTCAAGTGGTCAAAATATAAATATAGTGTATATACATAATATTGGTGTAGTTATTTGGCAAAGGCAAATCAAATCGTTCCACCACTATTTTAATAGAGTAGTTGGACAAAGACTAGTACTATCAAAATGTATAACTGTAGAGAGCACGTGCTTTGGAATAAGGTTTTATGTAAGACTATTCATATTCATAATAGTCTGCTATGGGCAGCCTCCTGTCTTTTGTTACAAATATAATATGCTACAAAATATTGATTCAAACTTACCTCAAAGTTTCAAAATATTCTTTGTTTATGGACGTAGTCGTCAAAGATAGGCTAATCGACGTTAGAATATCACTTTGACGTATTAAGATTTTAATTCCAAATATATATTATCACATCATATGATATTCATATCACCAACGTTTCAAGTTTTCTAGAATGAAAAATGTGCTTAAATTTCCCATTGTCGATTTCCGTTACTCAAAAAGAAAGAATTTCGTGATTTCATTAGGTTATGATGTATTATTAATTAACCATGATTAAGCTATAGAATTCCGTTTGCAAACACAGGTTATGCATCTATAGTTTAGAGTAAATTATCATGCTGAGTAAATTTTTACGACGAGAGGAGTAATAATGTGCCACTAATTTATTGATGCAATGAATGAAGGTACCAGCTAGTAGCCCTCTTGTTCTTTAAATTCTGGAGAGTAAATAAAGTCCTCGAAACGTGATTACTTAAATGTCAAATCAAAATTGAAACTAAAACTGAATTTTGTTTCCCTCTTTCAGTGGGGAATGTTGACGACATTGTATTAAAACAAACTGTTAGAAGAAACAGAAAATATGAAAATGATATGAAATAATATTCCGAATTCATAATTTTTTTTTGTGTCCTTAAGGAATTTTAACCCCCTCACAAGTTGCCAAGGTAATGGATTAAATCCTCCCAGGATGAAACGGAATAAACTTTCCTGCAACAGTGGCAATACAAATTGCAGGATACCAACGAACTCAAAGAACGCAGCAAAATCACACTTACGAATTTGAGAGAGAGACTGCGAAGTAGAATGCAGTATTTTTTTAGAAGGAAATTCTGGATTTTCAGTGAGTGAAAAGGAAGTCATGCCTCGGAATTTATAGGCAGTGTGATGTCTGTTCAGGAAGAGGTGTCTGTTCAGAAGGGAAAGGCAGTGTTAATTCCGTTAATGAACTGATTGGCACTTAATTAATTCTTAAATAATTAATTAAATAAATTTTGTCCAAAAATAATCTTATCGATCGACATTTGACAAATCCAAATAAATCCAAATAGCCAAAGTCAAAGCCGAGCGACGACGGCGGTGCGAGGGTTCATTCTCTTCAACTCCTTTTAAGAGCTCTAAGAAGTGATTCTATATTTATACACACAAGTGTAGTTGTCTTTCACCAATGTAGTACAAAGTTCATGACAAAACTCACTTGATTCAAATTTTCATTTCCCTCCATTTTATTTCCCACCATTTTCCAATTCACACTCCTTGTCTTTAAAACCCAATGACTTTAAAGTCCAACAGGGAATTATATGGCTTTCATGTTTTATCCAACCTCATTTAGTTTCTTACCGAAAATCATATATTCCTCCGATCTCATATTATGTGTCGTGTTTCCATTTTACACGCTTAGCTAAGGGATTGGACTATTCTATCTTTATTTATATATCACTTTTTCAGTATTTTTACTACTACGACTGAATGAAATTAAATAAATTAAAAGATAACTAATATTGAGATGTAAACAGATGCGATAAAGGTCTTAAAGTTATGGTTTCCCCCGTTGGTAAACTTCTTTCTTGGATACTTCCTGTAGTTTGATTTAGTTGTCTCTATCAATCATGAACGCTCCAGCTACCATAAACCTCTATCAAGTAATTATGATAATTTACTAGTCGCACTCTCTCAAGCTACGCTAGCTAGATTGAATTACAGCTCACTTTAGATTGCACCCGAGGTATTTTTATCTCTAATCCANGTTCAATTAACTACAACAAGAACGTAGTTGAACAAATAGAGTTTAACAACCAATCAAAACGATATTAATATCACAATAGCGTCATTCCCCAACGGGTTCCACCAAAACCTTAGATTAAAACAATTAGCTACTCATAACAATACTGAAAACTACAAAAGTATTCATGACTATGATAAAAATTGCAAGGGAAGAAGATGTGGGTTGATGCCCAATTGCTCTCCTTGCTTCTTGCCCTTGCTTTTTCTTATTCTAAATTATAAACCTAGATAATCTGATCCTTTGGACGAGTTGAACCTTTTATAGGTTAAGTGGATTGGCCCCCAACTCTCAAAATTACCCTTCTCAGCGACTTATTTTCGTCAGGACTAGCGCGGGCGCTGTACAGCCCGCGCTAATGGGGTTTAACACTGCCCGGCAGATCAGGGGCTTTTGCATCCGTACCCACTTTTTGTGTCACGTTTTAACTTATACCCGCTTTGTAAAAAAAAGCATCCGTACCCGCTTTTACACATAACTTCAGCATGCGGGGATGAAGTAGCAAAGACAATCACGCAAAACTTCAGTATTCTAGTAGACGGGCCTGAAGTAGCTTGCGAACTTCAGCTCTAGTAAATGGGGAACTTCTATAGCTGAAGTTTTTGTCTTTGTAAACGGGGAACTTCAACACACGGGCTGAAGTTCCCCAGTTATAAAGACAAAAACTTCAGCATTCGGGCTGAAATTCCCCCAGTGTAACTGGGGAACTTCAGCTCTAGAGCTGAAGTTTTGTCTTTTGTAAATGGGGAACTTCAGCATACGGGGCTGAAGTTCCCAAGTTATAATGACAACAACTTCAGCATACAGAGCTGAAGTTCCCCAGTTTACAAAGACAAAACTTCAGCTCTAGAGCTGAAGTTCTATAGAGCTGAAGTTTTGTCTTTGTAACTGTGGAACTTTAGCGCTGAAGTTGTTGTCTTTATAACTTGGGAACTTTAGCTCTAGAGCTGAAGCTGAAGTTTTGTCTTTGTAACTGGGGAACTTCAGCCCCGTCTGCTGAAGTTTTGTCTTTATAACTGGCGAACTTTAGCTTAACCGGTGAACTTCAGCTCAGCGGGGGAGCTGAAGTTATTTAAAAAGTGGGTACAAGTTAAAAGTTTTTAAAAAAGCGGGTATAGGTTAAATGGGGGCGACCAAATAGGGTGACCCGCACAATTTTTACGGCAGATCACTGGTCGCGCTAATGCCCACGCTAGTGGGGTTTCCTAGTGTCTTGACAAATAACTTCAGAGTTACCCCATGGTCTGTTATTCTTCAAATTCGCTCGGATCACCGTCATAAGTCCATTAATTGTACTTCTGTAAAACACAAAAATCACCATTAGAGCCAATTTATCATCATTTAACTCACTTAAGACCGTGAACTCTCATTAAATTAGAGTATAAATATATGCTAAACTATGTGAATTCAGCCTATTATCAACATGTAGATTCCTGTTTCACCATTTCTAGAAAATTTCTCCATATGGCAATAGGCCGATGTTCCCTCTTTTATTTTTAAGTTCCAAAAATTTTCAAATCTTAGGCGTAATATGCCTAAGATTTTATTGATAGGTCAGATTGCGCAAAAATCCAATTCATCCATCTGGAGTTTGGCCTTTATTTTTATTTCTCTGACACACTCTCTACGAAGAGAGAAAATGGAAAAGAATATTGGCAATGATAATTGCTCAACTCAATTAACCTAAGCAAACTTTAGAGATGTCCAGTCAGAATCAGTCATTAACTCGACTTGTTTTGATCCATCTAAAGTTATTAGACCAATTCGTTTGTTTAAATTAGTCCAATTAAATAAACCACGTACCGCCCGCTGTTATAAAAAGCAAATATTCTAACTAATAGTAGAATCCTGTGGTAGTAACGGAGATGGCAGATTAACATGCACATGAATTTAAGAAAATAAACAATAGGAGTAACATCTATAGATATGGAACCTGTGCTTCTTTATCTCTGATTCAAGGATATTGTACAATAGTCGATTACAGAGGACCAGAAAAAATGACAGAACAAGAGGTAGTAAAGGTTACGAAGAAAAAAGAAAAAAAAATGAAAAAGCTGAAGGCCCTACTTAAATTTCTACACTTTTAAGTATGACAATCCCAGTGAAAAGGGCGAGGACTCATTTCACGCAAAGCTAGGGATCAGCACAGTTTAACAGAAAAGAGCAATAGCAATTTGCAACAGTAACAAAAGTTGGAACATCACCTTTGTCAGATATCCTTGTTTAATTACTGTTTGGATTGACCTAATATAAAGTTCCATTAATTAAAATTACAGAGTTGAATTCAGTACTTGTGACGATAATTGTCTTCATTGGATTCTTTAAAAATGACCTTTTGGATAAGTGTCAATCTTTTCAATATTGTTACCTTCTGGAAGCACAGATTCAGCGGATTGTATAATACAAAAATTTACACTTCCACTGTAATTTAATGTGTTTTAAAATATTATTACTGACATTGAAATTAAAAAATAATTAGATTTACAAGTGGTCATTCAAAAATAGCCACAATTTCAAAAGTAATTGAAATTTTGTCATTTTTCATGTAAAGATAAATTTGAACGAAAATACTATTCAAAATCTGGAAAATACTCCAGCACAATCTCCAGTATATTATGTTGTAACTTTCCGTGTTGCAGCAAAATAGTGACTATTTTTTAATGACTTTACAAATGCAGGCTATTTTTGAATGACCATTCCGAAAACATACTAACTGATGCGAGGCTAGAATTCATAGTTT
>ML385050.1:0-58998 GCA_005239525.1 Nicotiana knightiana
CTGAGAACAGGCATCGCTCGCTGTGTATCCTACTCTGTGATGTGAATACTAGAGATTTAAGCCACACGATGGGTACTGCTCGCGACCATGTTCCTCGGGTTAAGCTTCAATTTGCTTATATATAATTTTTTCATTGGGGAAGTTCATCTTAATTATAATGTTGTTACTTGATTCTCATATATATGATTTTTCAGGAATCTGTAGTGGGATTTATTTTTGAGGGGATTTGGAATATACATAGAGATCTGAATCAAATGAGAATTTGATGTTGGTGAGTCACAGATTGTGTTGTACACTTGTACTTATAAAATTAGCAAGTCACAAGCTAAAATAGATTGGTGCAGTTTTCCACTAATTACTTATTTGATATTACAAACTTTTGAATGATTCTTTGTAGTTTAACCATCACTTAGCCTTTGATCTTAAATTCTGTAACTGTAAAATGCTGTTTAGGTTGGTCCTGGAAATGTGAGAGCAATATATGCTCTCTGTTAGCCTCGGTTAAGAAAGAAGAGGCCTTAAGAAAGCAAATTTTAGTGGACTGAGTTATCTGGTGGAAGATATCAGATACTCGGTGAAATAGTCGGGGTGTACGTAAGCTGGTCTGAACACTTTAAACAAAAGGATTTAAAAGAGGGTTATTATTGCTTTTAGCCCGCGCCAGAAACTATTTATCTGTGGTAGTGTATAAAATTTGAATATTTTTTCTATATAACATGCAGAATGTGTATATACAAATTTTATACATTTTTTAAGTTATTATATTAGGTTCCAAAATATTGTCATTATTGGAGTTCAATCAAAATCCTTTTCTTCGGAGTTACTATCCCTCGCTTTTTACGGGTCCACCTCTACTTTAAATAAAATAAAACAAGAACAACCGNCTCCTATACCCTGGATAGGAGGGTATGAAAGTCGAAGATTAGGGTAGAAAGGTAATAGGTCGTAGTGTGTTTTTCGGATCCGTTCCGGGTTTATTAGGGCTAGCCTGCTGGTACCTTGTTATTGATTATCAAAGTGCTAGTATTAGGGCTGTTTTAAGTACTATCTTCCGCTTTGATTTTCTAGTACCTTGTCGTTGTTACTGCTTGTTGCTATTACTATTGCTATTGCTATTGCTTTCTTCCATCCGTTTTTCCGGTTCATTCATTGTTGCTATCATTTTGCCTGGCCTTCTTGTTGATATTTACTTGTTTCTATTCTTACTCTCGGGCCGAGGGTCTTTCAAAAACAGCCTCTACCTCCCCGGTGTAGGAGTAAGGTCTGCGTACACATTACTCTCCCTAGACCCCACTAGAGGGATTTTACTAGGTTATTGTTGTTGGTGTCGTACAGGAAACACCATACTCTAGAATCTAGATTGTATTAATATCAATAATAACAAAATCTAAATTAGAAAATGCGCATAAAGTAATCAAGCATCAACTTCCACAATTAATTCAGTGTGTGACCAGAGAACTTACGGTGCAGTCAGGCACTTCATGTTGGTTGATTTGATAATATGGTCAAGAAATTCTTTTTCATCCTGAATTACAGTGTTGACAGCAACCTGCAATGTACAATATTAGCTGAGGTGCTCGTGGTTTTAATCAGACCACTTCAGTCTGGGGTGTTCTTCAGTGCATATAATTAAATATAATTCATGTGTTTGTTGCTCCGTTATTTTGATGGTAAGACACAGAACAGTACATACGAGAGTTCAAAAGCATCAAATGTTGTATTTATCTAATCAAAAAACTCTGTAAATCAAGATTCAAAAACACTTTAAAACATGCATATTTGCTAGAGAATCGTATCACCTTCAGACCAATAATTTCCTTTAAAAAATTTGGTAAACCCAGTCATAACACAAATTTTGAAGTAACCCAAAAAGAAACCAGGAATCACGGGACTTAATTCATCAAAACGAAAGAGAACGACTTTGTCTCTATCTCTATAACTCAACAGATTATTATGATATCAAAAGGTTTAGAAAATTAGAAGCAGCAACAACAGAAAAAATAACAATCAAATGATTGTTAAACAATTAAAGAATGGCATTCTACCTTGTTTTCCCACTCGAATTCAGCCCACATAGTTCTAAAAGCAGCATCACTGCACACGGCAGGAGATATGTAATCCATGATGTCAATGTGGATGTCATTGAGCACGACAACAGTCCGCTCAAGCACATTTGAAGTCTCATAGACAATGTTACCAAAAATTACTCCAGTCTCGGTAGAAGACACCTTGATATTAGCTTTTATCTGCTTGCTTGACTCAGGAGCTAGAGTATAATTCTGTGGACGCTCAACGAGCTTAAGATCACCCATTGTTGCCAATTCCAAACATAAATTCTGAAGTGTCTCTTTGGTTCGGTTTATAACAGTGACATCCAGGACAATATCATAATGATGAACTGTCACAAATGCTTCAGCGTAAACAGGATCACTAAATCCCGTGAGCTGCAGAACCCGGTTTAGCTTATTAGCATCATTTTCGTCCTTGACAAATTCTCCAGTGGCACGCTTCAAATCGTCCTGGACAGCATCTTCCAACTCCAGCTGGCTCATGCCCTGGTGTACATATATTTAGTTAGGACATGGAGGAACAACTATTGCATTGATTTTGAGCACCAAGAAAGGGGAAAATTGAACTATCTAGACAACCCTTGCATGTTCTAGAAACTACTGCACAAAATTAGTGTTTTAAGGAGAATGATTAAGATAACTGTGGATGGAAATGGCGTGTGCTTTACATATGACCTTATTATCAGCCTTTTTGACGCACGAAGTCCACTCTCATTCATTCATCATTTTTGAAGAAAGAAGCCCAAATATTGGCACACAAAAGCACCCCAAACCTCTAATATGCATACAAATTTAAGACTTCTTAATATAGTAATAACAGTTATTTGTCTATACAACCATATTATGACATTCATTTTCTATTCTATTTGTTATATAGAATGAAATTATAACTTAAAAGAAAAGTAGTTCATTTTCAAAATTAGATGTTAGAAACTCAAGAAACAGCAAAAACACCGGTTCTTTGTAAACCTTTTCTCTATTTAATGGCACAATTAGCTAGAAAGGAAAAAATGATATGGTATCTAATGCTAATGAGATCTTACTAAAGTATTTAAAATGAACTTTAGTCAATTAACACAAACTAAAACAGAGAACTCAAAAATTAGATTTAATGTGAATCCTCAAATTCTCTTACTTTCTACAGATAGGTAATGTGCAGGGCAAGTTACGTTATTCTACAAAAAGTAACGGCACTTATAGAATGTCCAGGTTTTGCACCATGTTTTTTAAGTTATGATATAATGTTCACAATTCCAAAACGAAAAAGGTACAGAAAAAACACAAAACCGTTACAAATTAGGTACAAGTTGCAATTTGCACTATTGTAAAATTGAAATATCACATTAAGAGACATCTCACCTAAGCAACAAAGCATCAAACAAAATAACTTTGCAATTATATTCACTTATGATTAGGACCAAAAGAATTACAGTCCCAACACCAACATAATGAATTCTTCTTACTCCCCAAGCTTAAAGAAACTCACCAAAACATTTATGTATAACTCTAATTATGTGATTGAAATACCATCATGGAAAGGAAATGTCAAAACTAAACCATGAAATCCCTGGGAAATTAGAATAAACTATCTATTCCTTGATGACCAGAAATAGCGCCAAGATCCAGAAGGGTATGTAATTCGATAAGGTGGAAAGATAAGATACGATAACAATGACCCATGTAAGGCCTGAATGAAAAAAGAGTAGGGATTATGATCATATACATTATGCTTGGGCAGTCAACAAAAGTTTTACTAAGATATTATTGACTATTGATAACTAACATTTTCAATAAGCACGGAACTAGAAAAGAGAATCTCCTGAGTCCTCCAACCACAAAATATTTCAGGTAGAAGTGTCTTACCCTCCTACTCTTCAAATGGTAGAAATCAATGAGGTCATCTGGCTGGGAGAAAGAAGTTTGTGCCTTTGCTTTGATCTCCTCTGTCTCTCTTAGCTGTTTATCAGAAAGCATTTTAACAAAACTCTCTCGGCAAGAGCTCAACCAGATCTGCCTAACCTCGTCACCTGTATTACAAAGCAATCTTATGCAAAGAACTATTCTGTCATAAGAATCATTGTCAATTGGATGAGGAAGAACAGAAGACTGCCCTAGCTGTAGCATTGAGACCATGATTAGTAATGCATTTGTCGTTGCTTTGTTCACTTCGATTTTTGATGGTTGAACTTCTTCCAGCCTCAGAATGAGCTTAGTCAGTGTACAAGCAACAACTGCTCCCAGGTAGAAATCACCAGTGAGAAGAAGGGATCTCAGGTTTCCAGTGGTTAAAGATCCTTGAACAACTGTTGCAGGAGAGAAAACAGTTTCAGAGGCAGCACTTTGAGTAGCATATGTTCCATCAGCAAGGATAGCTGGTCTTCTAGACGACACAGTAGTAATGGAGTTTGCTTGCTGAGTCTTTTTTGACGAATCAGTAGCTTCACTTTCCTCAGAAACTGAGTAAAATGGTAGGTCTCCAAGACACTGCTTGATAGTTGCAATGCCACTCTCAACTTCAGAGAGAGATAGACAATACTCTCCAATGATCCAAAGGGCACAGGAACAAACTCGTGCTGCTCGGATTTGGTAGAAAGTGTCTAGTAGTCTTGTCACAATGGAAACCCTTAATTTTGGGTTTGTTTCGATAATCTCCCGGACAAACACAACAACATCAATTGCAGAAGCAATATTGTTATCTCCCAAGAAGTCCATCAAAAGATGGACTACAGTGCTTGCCACTTCAGGAAACTTTATAGCACATGAATGAATGGCTTGGATGAGCATTTGGCGGTACTCCCCATTCTTCTCAAGCTCACCGCTTTGAGTTTTCACAACTTCTTTCTTCAATGTGAGAACAACCTCATTGATATTCCTGGGAGTGATCAATTCAAGAACAATGTCGAGTGTTTTTCTTCTGATGTCAAGGTTCGGGCTGGAAAGTACTCTAAGAACATCCATTATCATATCAACCATGATATCTTTATGGGAAGATTTCAATTCATTCAGTCGATCGAGCACAATAAGCTTAACATTGTTGTCACTCTGAGATTGAAGAAGTTGACAGTAGGTGTTGGCTGCAGCTCTTATAGCAGTTGGGGCAGAAGACAAGGAAACAAGAGTCCCAGCACATTCATAGGTAACAGCAGCAGAAGGGGCAGTCAGCAACGATATAATAATCTTGATATACCTCCCTTTCTCCGCTTTGTTTGTCCTGCAAACTTTTCGAATCAAATCCAATACAACCATCTGAAGTAACTCGCCCCAATCAGAGACTCTATCAACATGAGTCAAGAGGTAATTGATAGCACGCTCCTGAGCACATTGGAAGAGCATCAGAAATGCATTCCTCTTAGCCGATGGATCCTGCTCAGTGGTCAGAACATTCTCGATCTTCTCTGGTGCGTCTACCAAGAGCTGCTCACCCTGTGGGAGCTTGTAAATAGACATCACAGCAAGAATTGCATTCCTCCGCACAAATGGATGACGATGCTCCAAGTTGCTCATAATAGATGGAATTAGAGGTTCAATTATATCAACCTCATTCAGCCTGCAAAGAAATCTCAAAGTAACTCCACGAAGGTACTCATTCGGATGCTGCAAATTATTCCTCAAGTTCTGGCAGATTAGGATCATCTCAGGCATTACACGCCCCTTAGAATCCGTCTTCTCAATAATCTCCAAATACAAAAGCAATAGTTTTTGAATTGTGTGATCCTCAGAAGGCAAGACATATCTAATAATAGTAATAAAGAGCTGAGGTAGGGTTTCTCCATTTAATAAAAGCATTACAGCTTTCTTCATAGCATCAATCTTGGCGGGGACATCATTTCCTTCAAGTGCTTCTTTGATCTCATTGGCAAGAGCTGGTGTACCCTTGTCAAAATGTATCAGCAGAGAGCAGGACTTCTCCATTTTATTCCACTCACTTTACCTGAAATTAGTACAGCTTGGCATAAATCTCGACCTGACAATATCTTTAGTTTCAAAATAAGGAATAAAGACACAAGGATCAAAGAAAAGAATTCTTCTATTGAACTAGTTAAATTACTACAATTCATGTTATATGATCAACTAATGCTACACAAATGCGGATTCAGGATTTGATCTTTGTAGATTCGAGTTCGAAATCCTACCATACTCCATTTGATTCACTGGGTTTGAAATTTATTACATGTACTAATTTATTAACACACCTAAGTTGAAGTTACTGGGTTCAAATGAACCCGTATCTATTACCCTACATCCGTCTCTGATGCTACATCAATTCTGTAAATACATCTGTTCTACGAGGAGATCAAAAATCACAAAACTATCAAGGGAAGAAAAAGCACTAAATGAAATGCAAGATATTAGTAAACTCCTATCAATGCACGTTTGATTCAAAAGTGATATAAGGAACTGACAACCTAATACTAAATCCAACTCTTTTAAGAGCAGATCAATACTAAATTACAGAATTGGATCAGAAAACACGACAAAAATGTGATACTGAAGGGAAAAAATAAATAAACATCAAATCATTAAGCTAAAATAAATAGGAGTATAAAACTGGTCCACGAATTACTACTACATACAAGTGGAAAAGATCATGAAAAGACACACTTCACTTCTGATTCAACCACCTAATTCAGATCCATAAAATTGATCAAAATATAGCATTAATGGAAAACAAGACATTTAGCCCTAAACCATCAAATTCGTAAAGTTTGAAATCAAACCAATAAGCAAAGCCCAGATAGAGAAATAGAGCAAAGAACAGAACTAGGATGAAAATCAATTGTACACAGAGGAGAAATTGATCAAAAACGTACTCGCCAGATCGAATGCCGAAAATATTAGGATCAGAGTGAATCTTAACTAGGAGAAATTCAGTAGGGGCGTCGAATTGGGTCTAGAAATTCGGTGTGGACGAGGGACGAGTACTAGGGGTCTATTATACTCAGATCTGCAAGATCCAAAGAAAGAGATAGAGAAAGAAGAGTAGAGTGTGTTGTTTCTTAAGTTGTACAGTAATTTTTTTTTTCCTTCTTAAGTTACGAGCCTGCTTTGCATAATTATCCGCGTTTATATTCGTTTTTACTTTTCATCTAAAATTATACCCGCCGTTAACTTAGTAACTAAGATTATCCCTAACTCTAACAAATGTCCAACATAGCATTGGGACCCCATAATAATTTGTCAATCAAGCAAATATAAACCCATTTTTAAAACTCGCCCGACCGTATTGGATTACACTAGAACCCGTTAATTAGTCTTCTTCTTCATTGATTAGACAAGACCAATAGTCAGTCGGAGTTGAGAAAATAGACGGAATCCGGCCAAAGTCCTTTACATCTGGGTCCCTGAAACAAAATAAATAAGAGAAATAACATTAATGGGTAGGGTCATTCGAGTTTTTTCACTTTCCGGAGGGACTTTTTGGTGGTCGACGTCCTCCGGCTAAGTCCCCGGTGACATTTGTGTTCTTATTTGTGCGGTTTTGAGAGGCTGGGAAGGGGGGGGGGAGAGAGAGAAAGAAGTGGAGCAGTGTGATGGTTGTCGTGGCAAAGACATCCTTTGTGTCACGACCCCAAACCACCCCGGTCGTGATGGCGCCTACCGCAGTACTAGGCTAGCCAATTCGTTATTTATAGCATAAAATGCTCTTTTCATTTAATTCATTTACTAATCATATTGATCATAAATCTTTCTTTTAAACACTTCAAAACAAGCGAAAATAAGCAAAACAAAAAAAAATCACTGCCCGACCTCGGAGTCACTAGTCATGAGCAACTAGAATACAAGTCTCATACAGTCTACTCAATACAAGAGGAGTCTAATGAAAATAAATACTAAAAGATAGGAAGGAGAGAAGCAAGGTTGGGAAGGTTGTGCAGCTACCTCGCTAAGCTCCGGGATAGCCTGAGGAAAGAAGATCAGCACTCACTCGGATGCCCTGGCACCTGGATCTACACACAAAGTGCATGGAGTAACGTGAGTACGCCAACTCAGTAAGTAACAATTATAACTAAAGATTGAGTGCATTGACGAGCATTTAAAATCATATAAAACTCACAACATAAAATCTCAGTGAAAACAATTCAAATCAGTATCCAAATCAGAGTATCTCGTAAAAACTCCAGTTACAATGAAAGTCATTTAAAATATTTTTCAACAGCTTCAATAGAGGCTCAATATAAAAGTAAAGTGAAAACAATATTTCATAAAACAAGCCCCTCGGGCGAAGCATCACTCATAAATAGCCCCTCGGGCAAGCTTCTCAGTCACTCATGACTCAACACTCATCACTTAGCATTCACACTCAGCACTCACGGTCACTAGGTACCTGCGCTCACTGGAGGGTGTACAGACTCCGGAGGGGCTCCTACAACCCAAGCGCTATATCACCGCGGTGTGCAGCCCGACATAATATCGTTGCGGCGTGCAGCCCGATCCATATATGTAAATATAACGCTGTGGCGTGCAGCCCGATCCATAAATATCCTCTCAATCCGGCCCTCGGTCTCACTCAGTCATCAACCTCACAAGCCACTCGGGCATTTCAGTACAAAAACTCAGGGGACTCAGACCAAAATAACTTTCATATAGTTAAAAATATAGTGATGAACAAAATTAAACGATAAACAGGTATAGATCATGACTGAGGATATGCTTTCTATCAAAACAGTGTGAGGATAGTAGTAAAAATACCCCTGAGTGTCCAAACAGTACATCACAAGGCCCTAAACATGGCATTCAGCCCAAGCTAACGTAATCGTTTCTAAAACACATAGATATCATATAGAGTTTATCAAAATAGGCAACCCTACAGTTGCCACGGGACAGACCAAGCCGCAATCCCTACTGGTGCATGCCCACACGCCGTCACCTAGCATGTGTGTCACCTCATTTATCAAAATAGTACGAAATTCTGGGGTTTCATGCCCTCGTCTAGATTTACAATCGTTACTTACCTCAAACCGGATGAAAATATACTCCGCAATGTCCTTGCCGCTCGGCTCGGCCACAAATCACCCTGAATCTATCCAAAATCAGTATTATATCATTAATACATGCTAAAGGAACAAAACCCACACAAAAATTATCAATTAAACCAAAATTCTCGAAATTGGCCAAACATCGGCCCCCGGGCCCACGTCTGGAAATATGACAAAAATTATAAAATCTGATAACCCATTCAACCACGAGTCCAACCATACCAAAATTACTAAATTCCGATAATAATTCGGCCTCCAAATCTTCAAATCTTATTTTCAAATCCCTAGGTCAAAATCCCCAATTTACACCTTAAAAACATGAAATCTAGTCAGATTATTCGATGATGATTCAATATTATGGAGTAGAAATGATCAGAAGTGACTTACCTCAAGATTTCCCTTATTTCTTGCTCAAACAATTACCTCAAGCCGTGTTCTTTCAATAAAAAAAATGTTAAAATGAGCTAAAAAAAAATAGAACAACATTAAAAACTCGGTTCTGGTCGCTAAAAGCCAATTCCTGTCGCTAAAAGTGTCAAATCTGGTCGCTAAAGGTGCACACCAGATCTGATGCACCAACAGTCTTTAATTTCATTAAAAAGGCTCTAACTCCATCATACGAACTCGGAATTCGATGGTTCTTGTTCCTATGAGTCACTAATAATAATACGAACATAGTCCTTCAATTGAAACCCAATTCGGAGCTCATTTTCTCAGTGCGATACCCATTTCGCTCGTTAAACAATTAACTCATGTTTCACGTTAAAAACCCAATCGCGACTTGATGAAATTAGACCAAACTTTCCAGATCACTCCTATAATTCATTATCAAAATCCCGAAAGTCTCAAAATCAAATTTCGATCTCTAGAACTAAAAATGGACCTTTGGATCATTACATGATTCTGCTCAAAACGACAAAATCTTCCAAAAACTCTTCCAAAACTTATCCGAGCCTCATGAGATCCTAACCAAGTATACTAACAAGTCCCATAACATGACACAAACTTAGTCGATGCCTCAAATTACATCAAACAATGTAAAAGTGAATCACATCCCAATTCAAGCTTAATGAAATTAAGAACTTTCAACTTCTATATTCAATGTTGAAACCTATCAAATCAAGTTCGATTGACCTCAAATTTTTCACACAAGTCACAAAGGACACTACAAACCTATTCCAACTTTCGGAATTCCATTCCGACCCCCACTGCCGACCGAGAAACACCAAACTTTCAATTTCGCCAATTCAAGCCAATTATACCACGGACCTCCAAATCACATTCCGGACGCGCTCCTAACTCCAAAATACCTAACGGAGCTAACCAAATCATAAAAATCCAAATCCAAGATCCAATACTAAAAAGTCAAAACTTGGTCAAATCTTTCAAATTTAAAGCTTCAAGCTGAGAATTATTCGTCCAAATCTATTTCGATTATCCTGAAAACCAAAACTGACGATTTACATAAGTCATAATACATCATACAGGGCTAGTCATGCCCGAGAACTGGCGAGCGAAGTGCAAATGCTCAAAATGACCGGTCGGGTTGTTACATCCTCCCCCACTTAAACATACGTTCGTTCTCGAACGTGCCCAGAGTTATTCCGAAAACCCAATCGCTTTGTAACCTTACCATGCACATACCCGGGGTGATCCCACCTCACCCTATCCCATATAGGTACGATAACTCAACATAACTGAAATTTCACAATTCACCCTAGCCCATAACCTTAGAACCAATTTTTCACTTCGAAATTATCTATAAGATCAGAATCTCACATCTACACACTGAATAAGTCTGAACACGTTGTATCAAGACATAACCGCAATTCAAGATGAAAAACACATGATATACCACACAACTCAAACACTCATAGCGATAACTTCTAATCACAGCAGCTGCTCAAACAACCCAATTCCGGTAATAAACCTCTTATCAAACCAAATCCTCATTCCAACACTTCTGTATACTGTTAATGATGAATGAAACACGCAGAAAGTCATAACCATTCCTCAGATCAACCAGTCATGGAGCTCCCTCTCCTTCGGCAAGGACTATAGTAAATTTCTAAGCCGGATCCCGATATTATCCTTCCAACATGCTGAAATCGAATCCGATAGTATTCATTCTAGATCCCAATGACCTCATCTCATCCAACACGACTGCTCTAGTGACATGAAATATCGATACAATCTAAATCCATAACCCGTGCGACCCGCGCACCAATAAGCAACATTCCAAATGTACTCAAATCATGGAAAAATACTCAAATGAGAGAGTTGTACCGCAAGCTCACTAGTACCACCTCAACACAATGCTGAGAACCCCTCACACATCGTAGAACCAAAACACACGAATCTAACCCGAAGGATCATACCTCTACTTAACTTCGCTGCAATGTGCGACCCTATCCAAATACTGGTCCACATGAGACACCTCAAGTCACCATGCTCAAATCATCAACCACACGTAATTTGATGTCTGGTACCAAAAGTAAATCACCATAATCATGCAGAAGTAAATGACGCAATGCCATTCCATCCCAAAAGAACATATCCAATGCGCAATCAATCATACAACACCCAAATACCCGTCTCACTCAAATTCCGCTATAAAGCCCAAATAGAACCGCACCATATATGCATATAACCAATAATCACAACTCCTCGCAACATAGAAGGGTAACTCATAGATCACTCCAGAACACGAATAAGCTCAATGACAATCGAATGGCACATCCCTCAACAATAGCGATTCGGGGTCAATAATTCCTTCCCGGTGCAGAACACACATCCATACCAGGCCTATCAATGAACCCTAAATCAACTCTGGTCACCCGCAACAGATAGATAACTCTCCGAAAGTTCACAATGACTGAATCATGGAGCATACTAACATCTGACTAGCTTTGCTCGCATCTTCACAGTCCACAACCACAAAGTAACCTGTTTATGAGAACTTCAGTCTCGAAATCTATAAAGCGCACGAGTCACTATATCTGATCCCAACTCCACTGCTCGAATATATAACACACCTCTAATACTCAATCATTTCATGAGGGATACTCCTATAATTCTTCTGTGCCACCAAGCAAACTTGAATATCAGTTGTCGATCCAACAAAAGAGCACCGCAATACAAATGAAACCCTTAACTCAAACAAATTGTCGTTTCTGAAATGTATACCCTCATCAAGTCGCACCAATTAGTGATATCATTTACCTAGTCATCTAATATTGTCCATGTTGCCTAAGAATTTATGAACTTCCTTACAGAACTGAACCGTGATCTCACACATGCCAATCTCAACCCTACACAATATAACACATATACCATGCCATCCTATGATAAATATGAGAACTTCATAATCCGTTCCGAGCCACAAGCTACTACGTATTCAACTAGCCAAGAACTTTCCACTTGATTCCATCTAAAAGAAAATCACTATACATCACATGCTCGTCACGCCAGTAGAAAATATACATCTCTAACCGTGGTAGAAGCCATCAAGGACTCTTCGAATCCCATTTTCACAAAACCAAACCGTCACGACTGAATCTTTCTAGCTAAACCAAGCTACACAGGTCACCAAAAACCCAAGAGAATTGCCACGAGACACCTGTAGAAACTCATTACCTCATAAGAACCCAAAAAATTAATCATATCCCTTACCATGTCGATCCGACCTACTACTAAGCTGTCCTATTTATTCAAGTTTCTTCTGAATTACCTTCAAATTGATACTTCTCTTTGCCATAATACCACAATTCTCAACTCAGAATCACCAAACGAGACCCAAGCATAAAACCACACCGTCTAAGTCTCATAAGCTGCTGAATACTCTCTCAAACATTCCCAAAAGCACCACATTCAAAATACTTACCCTAAAGAGACTTCCTACGAATCTAAAGCCATTACCTTCACCTTTCTAATACTGATATGTAGAATCCATAATGATATAGAAATGCCACAAGTCTTGACACCCTCCAAGGTAACCTCAGTTTCTAGCCAAATACACATCCTGAAGATCCCTCAATTGTTACATATACATCTTGAATCCACATTCTCAGGAGTCATCCACTCTACTCAAACCTCAAATAGACTGATCAAACGGATCAAACGACATGCGCTCCATTAGCACTCCAACACCCAAGGAAGTAACCCCACCTTAATGCAACCAAATAAATTCCTGCTCCATGCACATTACATCCTTCACCAATAACAACTCAAGTCATTCCATGATTGCTATACACTCATAAAGCATAACACAACTCCTATCCAAAATTTCCCTTACTCGAGTCATCCTCGATCTCAACCCCTATAAGCCACAACTGATTCGCCAGTGTACCTCAAACTGAAACTGACACGACACTTAGCTGCGCAATCAACTTACCAATAGCAAACTCCTCCATTTAGCTCAAAGCCATAGGTCAAAACACACAAAAACTCACAATGACTGTACTCTATTACTACCATAATACCATAGTAAGATTGAACTAAATCCTTTATAAGCTCGTGCAACACAAACCATCTAGTACTTCAAATCATCTGCAAATCTCGCATTCACCCTCGTAACAGTCAAGACAACTCTCATACGCGATCCAAACTCAATCTGCAGCACATATAATTCACTAGTAAAGGAGGACTCGCTACAAACATCATATGGATCACATGCCCTCAGGACACCCCGCAGGAGATAACCTACCTGCTTCGTCTCAAACTAACATCTCTTTATACCCTTCCACCATCATAAACATCATGCAATCACTTAATCTTCCTGAGTCTGAACTCATATCACGTCATGAAATCTAATTCATTTCCCAACTAAACAACATGAAAAGATCCTTCAACACACCCATAACTCGGGGCTATACATCAAATCAAGATGGAAATCAAGCACCAAATAGTTCGTTCTACCCTCAATCAGACCCTCCTCATCACATCCAAATCATATGAACACATCTCGCAGTGACATCATACTCATCACGTAGCCATTCATCCATCACTTCCACTAATAGGGACACTACCAAACATATAAATCCAAAAGCACGCGCTCACACAATCAACACCTCAGTGCTCAAACTACAAGCAAAGCCCGGCCCCACGTCCTCCAGACTGGCCTAACATCAACACAGAAATCACATCTCGCCTCTCTTTCAGGGAATCACAAGCTGTCGATGCATAGCTGATACCGAGCACTCATGCGTGCATACGAACGCGTGGAAGGAATTTTAAGAGTTACATTTCAAGCTGAATCAATGTCGCACGATAAAATTCAAAAATGTGGGATTTCCTAAAGGTTCTGCAGCCTCTCGAAGATAAGTACAAACGTCTCCGTACCGACCCGTAAGACTTTACTAAACCTGCTCATACTGGTGAGACCTATGTAACCTGGCTCTGTTACCAACTTGTCACGACCCCAAACCACCCCAGTAGTAATGGCGCCTATCCCAGTAGTTATAACATAAAACACTCTCTTCATTTAATTCATTTACTAATCATATTGATCATAAATCTTTCTTTTAAACACTTCAAAACAAGCGAAAATAAGCAAAACAAAAACAAATTACTGCCCGACCTCGGAGTCACTAGTTATGAGCAACTAGAAGCAAGGTTGTGGATGCCGTGCAGCTACCTCGCTAAGCTCCGAGATATCCTGAGGAAAGAAGATCAGCACTCACTCGAATGCCCTGGCACTTGGATCTGCACACAAGGTGCAGGGAGTAACATGAGTACGCCAACGCAGTAAGTAACAATTATAACTAAAGACTGAGTGCAGTGACGAGCATTTAAAATCATATAAAACTCACAATATAAAATCTCAGTGAAAACAACAAGATCAAATCAGTATCCAAATCAGACTATCTCGTAAAAACTCCAGTTACAATGAAAGTCATTTAAAACATTTTTCAACAGCTTCAATAGAGGCTCAATATAAAAGTAAAGTGAAAACAGTGATTTCATAAACTAGCCCCTCGGGCGAAGCATCACTCATAAATAGCCCCTCGGGCAAGCTTCTCAGTCACTCATGACTCAACACTCATCACTTAGCATTCACACTCAACACTCACGGTCACTAGGTACCTACGCTCACTGGAGGGTGTACAGACTCCGGAGGGGCTCCTACAACCCAAGCGCTATATCCCTGCAGTGTGCATCCCGACATAATATCGTTGCGGCGTGCAGCCCGATCCATATATGTAAATATAACGCTGTGGCGTGCAGCCCGATCCATATATGTAAATATAACGCTGTGGCGTGCAACCCGATCCATAAATATCCTCTCAATCCGGCCCTCGGTCTCACTCAGTCATCAACCTCACAAGCCACTCGGGCATTTCAGTACAAAAACTCAGGGGACTCAGACCAAAATAACTTTCATATAGTTAAAAATATAGTGATGAACAAAATTAAACGATAAACAGGTATAGATCATGACTGAGGATATGTTTTCTATCAAAACAGTGCGAGGATAGCAGTAAAAATACCCATGAGGGTCCAAACAGTACGACACAAGGCCCCAAACATGACATTCAGCCCAAGCTAAAATAATCGTTTCTAAAACACATAGATATCATATAGAGTTTATCAAAATAGGAAACCCTACAGTTGCCACGAGACAGAACAAGTCGTAATCCCTACTGGTGCACGCCCACATGCCCGTCACCTAGCATGTGTGCCACCTTATTTATCAAAATAGTACGAAATTCTAGGGATTCATACCCTCAGGTCTAGATTTACAATCATTACTTACCTCAAACCGGACGAAAATCCACTCCGCAATGCCCTTGCCGCTCGACTCGGCCACAAATTGCCCCGAATATATCCAAAATCAGTATTATATCATTAATACATGCTAATGGAACAAAGCCCACACAAATATTATCAATTTAAACCAAAATTCCCAAAATTGGCCAAACCCGACCCCTGGGCCCACGTCTCAGAATCTGACAAAAATTACAAAATCCGACAACCCATTCAACCACGAGTCCAACCATACCAAAATTACAAAATTCTGATATAAATTCGGCCTCCAAATCTTCAAATCTTATTTTCAAATTCCTAGGTCCCAAATCCTCAATTTACACCTCAAAAACATGAAATCTAGTCGGATTATTCGATGATAAATCAATATTATGGAGTAGAAATGATCACAAATGACTTACCTCAAGATTTCCCATGATTTCTTGCTCAAAACATTTCCCCAAGCCGTTTTCTTTCACCAAAAAACGTTAAAATGAGCTAAAAAAATAGAACAACATTAAAAACTCGATTCTGGTCGCTAAAAGCCAATTCCCGTTGCTAAAAGTGTCAAATCTGGTTGCTAAAGGTGCACACCAGATCTGATGCACCAACAATCTTTAATTTAATTAAAAAGGCTCTAACTCCATCATACAGACTCAAAATTTGATGATTCTTGTTCCTATGAGTCACAAATAATAATACGAATATAGTCCTTCAATCGAAACTCAATTCGGAGCTCCTTTGCTCAGTGCGATACCCATTTCGCTCGTTAAATAATTAATTCATGTTTCGCGTTAATAACCCAATCGCGACTTGATGAAATTAGACCAAACTTTCCAGATCACTCCTATAATTCATTATCAAAATCCCGAAAGTCTCGAAATCAAATTTTGATCTCTAGAACTAAAAATGGACATTTGGATCATTACATGCTTATGCTCAAAACGACAAAATCTTCCAAAACTTATCCGAGCCTCATGGGACCCCAACCAAGTATACTAACAAGTCCCATAATATGACACAAACTTAGTCGATGCCTCAAATTACATCAAACAATGCTAAAAGTGAATCACCCCCCAATTCAAGCTTAATGAAATTAAGAAATTCCAAGTTCTATATTTGATGCCGAAACCTATCAAATCAAGTCCGATTGACCTCAAATTTTGCACACAAGTCACAAATGACACTATGACCCTATTCCAACTTCCGAAATTCCATTCCGACCCCCACTGCCGACCGAGAAACACCAAACTTCTAATTTTGCCAATTCAAGCCTAATTCTACCACGGACCTCCAAATCACATTCCGGACGCGCTCCTAACTCCAAAATCACCTAACAGAGCTAACCAAATAATAAAAATCAAAATACGAGATCGAATACTAAAAAGTCAAAACTTGGTCAAACCTTTCAAATTTAAAGCTTCAAGCTGAGAATTGTTCTTCCAAATCTATTCTGATTATCCTAAAAACCAAAATCGACAATTTACATAAGTCATAATACATCATACGGGGCTAGTCATACCCGAGAACTGGCGAGCAAAGTGCAAATGCTCAAAATGACCGGTCGGGTTGTTACACTTTGGGAAGCCTTTTCCCCGTAATCCTGACTCATAATCGAAGAAAACTTTATCTTCGTGTATGATTGAGAAACACAATCTTCTTCCATTTAAGATAAAAAGGAATGCCCTAAAATTTACTAGTACAAAAAGTCATCAGATTTATTTTCAAAAAATTACACCGATAAAACATGAAATATTTACTCTTCAAAAAGTAAAATTTCCCACATATCATTCCAGACGATCTATTTTTTCTCATAGATCTGAACTATAAATTTACATTAAAAAGATACCCATCAAACTCAAAACATTTCGTGCTTCTTCAAAAGAAATTGTGAAATTCCTTTGGTGAAACAACTGGGTTCAGGATGCCGGTTATGGTGTTTCCCATTTCATTTTTGATGGTTGATGACGCCGAATTAACATAGCGATTCTTCTGATAAGACTTTTTAACTTTTGAAAAATATGTGATGGTCACAATTTGAAGAAATTTTCAGGGATGGCTGATTAGGGGTGCAGTTTATTTTCATAAAAGTTGTTAGCTGGATTTCTTTAAGCTACCACACACTGGTTGGATTGTTGGGTCAAATAAATGGGTTCGGGTCTTTAAAATTTGTCTGGATATGGGTTCATATTTGCTAGTTGTAAAATTATTATCGAGTCCCATGTGCCATGTTGAACATCTATTAGGTTCAGGGATAAATTTAGTTACTATGTTAACAGTGGAAATATTTTTTGATGGAAAGTAGAAATGGATATAAAACGTGGCTAATTATCCAAAGTGGAGGGAAAATTTTGGCCTTTTTCCCGTAAATAAATGAAAGATAAAAGACATGTTTCAATTTGACAAACAATGAAATTTGAGGAAATCAATCAATTTTTCCTCAGGAATCTCAGTAATTAAGTTAGTTAGCTAAATGGACTTTTAACTCGTTAGTGATGGATTCATGTTTGGTTAAATACATGTTTTACACGTAAATTTCCTTGCATTATGCCTCGACCTTGTTAAATTTAGTGCGAATATTTGTGACTCAAGCTTAATAATGATTTTTGTATGTGTAGAGGTTAATCGAAGGCGATTTGGAAGGATTGTACATAAATTGAAGCTAAAATGAAATAATTTAGAGGAGTGTGATTTTTTGGCATCCAGGTTTGAGCCAGGCACAATTCAAAACGCAAAAGACAGAACTACACAGAGTTGGGCGCCCGCTTTGCGTCAGGCGCGATTCAAAACACCGAAGTGGAAAATTTTTCCTATTTCGGCTAGGACTTAGTAGTTTCGACCTTACACGCCCCCATTATGTATAAAAGGGGTTCTAAACCTGTTTTTTTAGAGGGGAGACATTATTGGAGAGGCAAGTATGCTGGGGAACACTTGGAAGCAAGGAATCACAAGAGTTTTCTCTCCGTTCTTCCTTAATTTGTATTTGAATGCTTTCAAATATTTTCATGATTGTTGGCATGACTATAAGTAGATAAAATTCTTTTTAGAGTTTTGATGGACTCTTTTGTAGGATGAATTTTTTATATGTTTTGTTATAATTGAGTCCTTAGATTTCTCTATATGTTCACCTACGTGCTTATTTTAGTTAATTGAAGAGCTCTCAATTAATGATGTCTATTTATTATATTGCTTGGAAATGAGTACATATTTAGATGGTTGTTGAACAACATCACTCTTAATATATGTGAGGAATAAATACGACAGGTTTAAAAGTGAGTTTAGGAATAACAAAGCCTTGACGTGGTCATAACGAGCAGTAAGATAATGCCAGCTAGCGTAGTTCGACATAATATGTCTAGTAAATTATTGTAGCTGCTCGGAAAAGAATTATGATACCTGAAGTGCTCACGTTCAGTAGAGAATACTTAGGTGAAATTATAAGAGACGTGGCGAGAAGGATTCCAGCAATTGGGAAAATTATAACTCTAGGCCTCCTTAGTATTGTCTCCAACTCTATCCTTGTTAGTTAATAATTTACAGCTTTCTAGTGTTTATTAGTTAATTAGTTTAAAATATAATTACAATATTTATAACTTAAGAATTATTCGAGCTTGGTTTTCATAGTGATATTGAATAATTGAAGCTAAATCTTAGTTCTCTATGGGATTTGACTCCGGACTCTTAGACCTGATTATATTTGCAACGATCGTTTAGTCCTTTTTATAATGCATAGTTGGGCGTGATCAAATTTTAACGTTGTTGTCAGGGAACTAGTGGTGTAATTGTAGCTATAAATAATGTTAGATTTCAAGTTTGAACTCTTGTTTTACTTTGTTTTCTTTTATTTTTTAAAATTTTACCAGTTGATTTAAGAGACATGACATCTTGGAATTATGAGAGTTTGATGTAGGTAATTCTACTTTTGATCTTCTTTATGTATATGTGAAGGAAATCATCCGTGGCAAAATTATCAAAATATTTTCGATAGCAAGTTATGTACACCAACTCAATCTTCTGTGTGGAATGTGTGTAATATGTGTGGTGGTCAAAATGATCACTTTTATGGTTGTGCTTATATTTCTTATCCTCGCCCAACCCTTACTATGATAATTCTACTTTTTCTTGTGAAGTTAATTGGAACGAAAAAATAGGGGATGCGGACCTAAAGGAGATTAAGGAAATGTTAATGTGCCTTGTGGAACAAAATAATGAGATACAATTACAGAACATGGCAAGAGGCAACTATTCACAATTTGAAGGCTCAAGTGAGTCAAGTAGTGGAAGCTTTGAATGTTCAACAAGCTAAAATTGTGGATAGTAGCCAAGAGAAGTGTGAATTAGAGTCAGTAGTTGATACTCTAATGGAGGAGTTAAGAGTATAACAACAACAACCTAGGCAACTAGAATTTGAAGATGCCGATGTTAAAGATGTGGTACTAGAGTCAACCATGGGCATTGAGGATACAAATTTAGTTGACTGTAGTGTCATTGGTTTGGAGGATGTTGATAAGCTTGAAATTCATGTATTTGAGAGCGTAGGACCTTATTCCAAACACTTCTCCATATTGTGTTCGGACGGTAAACTAAGAGTGGGTTCTTACGAGTATAAAAGAGAGTCAATGGAAGAGATAGACGAGCCATGCATTTTGAAATTTGCAATGCCATTTAGGCAAAACAACATTCCTCGTTTGAAGGCCAAGAAATGCGAAATGCGGTATTTAGTTTTTGGCTCGCAAGGATTTGCTCCACTACCCCAAGAGCATAATCATAAGCTTGAGATTTAATTAGGGATCTAATTTATAAGCTCGAGGTGGAGGCAAAAAGTGATTCACGTCGTGCCACGATGTTAAATAAGGCGCTTGTTGGGAGGCAACCCAACTTTACTGCTTATTTTATTTAATTTTTACTTATTTAATTTTTATTGTATTATTTTTGTAGTGTTATTTTTTATTTTGTAGGAACATGCAAAGCAAAGTCATTGGAAGGATGTAACAACAAGCTAGATGGTTGGAACTAAGTGTGGGATATCTGCATATAGGAATATCCTCGGAAGAAGTCTGAGTATCCCATGACTTGTTAATGCTTCGGCCTTTGGCTTATCAGGTTGTTTCTTTGACCCTCTTATTAGTTATGGTGTGCATTGGGGATAATGTATAATTTTAAGTGTGGGGGTGAGGAGATTGTCTGGTGATTTTCTATGATACTTTAGTTTTGTTAGTTTAATTGAAAGAAAAAAAATTTTAAAAAAATTTATGGACTTTTCCCGATGATGGATCTTATGGAAAACTTTCTTGAGGGGTTAAGGTCCAATGAAAAAAATTTAAAAACATATTTTTTATTTAGTTAGTCATAGGTAGTTATAACCTCCCTTGATTTTTCTTTGGGCATCGATTCTTTTCTAGGGGATGTAACTTGAACCGGGTATTTTTATTTTTCAAAATAGGATTGAAGGAAAAGACTTGAGTGCTCCTATGTGTATTTTGACCTGTTTGGTACTAGCATAGTTAGGCTTAGCATGAAAATTACCTTTCTAATATGTTTGATGAAAATTGATGTTGTGAAAGAATGAATAGCCTGTCTATGACGCTTTTTCTCAATTATGTGACTCATTGTTCATGTAGTGCACTATTCCTTAATACCTCTTGACTTTGTGATTACTTGCCTAAACTTGAGAGTTGTAATGGAACCGTCCCAACTGGGGTCATGTGCATTGTGTGATGTGAGATTTCCATTACATTCTGTGCTATCCTGCGTTAGTCTAGAACTTGCTCCGTGTATTAGTCGACGTGAAATAAGTGAGCTTTTTGAGTCTAGGAGATGACATAGGCGTTCTTTGATTGTCCATTGAGTTGTTATGATACCAAAAATAAAATTATCCTTAGATAGCCCATTTGAGCCTATAAACCTTTTCTTTGGCACCCATTACACACTGAATACCATTTTATTTTGAAATAAATCTTTTTAAACATTTACCTCCGAAAGCACTTAAGTCGCTAGAAGAGTAAAGTAAGAGTTGGGGTGGCTTTTGAGTGGAATCATAGAAAGGCCAAAATGTGCGCATATGTTTTGAAAGATCATTAGCCACGCAGCCTAAATTTTATGGAGAGTGTTGGAAAAAGAGAAGAAAAAGAAAAAACAAAAAGAAAAAAATATAGAAAATAGACCTCTTATTCGTCTTAATCCGGGCTAGTGAATGCATAGTACTTGTGCTTAAAGAAGAAGGGCCAAGTTGTATATGGTTTCGTGGCATTGCTCGAATTGGTTATGAAAGAAGTATATTTGAAAGTTAAGTGTAGTGTATTAAAGTATTTAGGGTGATTAGTCACTATACCTAAAATATATTCTACCCGTACCTTAACCAACATTACCATCCTTAAAGACCTAATTGATCTTAGACCTCGCAAACTTAGATTAGTAGAGACGTACACTATGGTCAAGCCTATAGTACGACCTCTAGATGCACGTGAATTTTCTTGTGAGAGTGATTGATTGATTTTTGTTCATAATGTCCTTGACTTATGTGTGGAAATCTTGATTAAATGTGTGGACTACATACTCACTTGTTCGTTGGTGAAGGCACATGGTTCCATGACGGATAGGTAACTTTATTAAACTTTTCTTGTTGGGTGAGTGTGCAAGTCAAGACTGCTTATTGACAACAAGTCAATATTTGAGATTAGGTGATTATGGGCAGGTTGTTGAGTGTTCTAAATTGTTCACTTATGTTTTGGCATGTGAAAGTTGGGAGGTGCTTGAATGCATATGCAATAGCTTAATTGTTGGTATCAACCATGGTCATAGATGTAGTGTGTTGACTTGATAAATGATCCTCCGTTTTATGATGTCTTGTGTGGCATTGTGTCATGACCCATATCTCCCTCCGTAAGATGTCGTGACGGCACCTAGTAGCCATGACTAGGTAAGCCTAACAATTTGCGGAATAACGAAATAAAAAGTAGAGTTTAACAACTAATTACAACAGATAACTATATAATTGATAAAATGCCGCTCAGCATGTACAAGTTAACTAACACTCGAGTAATTACAATATTCCCAAAACCCGGTAGTCACAGGTCACAAGCTCTAAGAATTTGTCTAACTATTTCTACACATCATTAACTAGAAGAAATAAGGGGGGAACAACATAAAAGGATAAAGGGAGACTCCAAGGTCTGAGGACACTGGCAGATGTACATTGAAGTCTCCGAAAGCCGTAGCAAATACTATCGGCTAATAGCGGGGCTGGTAGGAGGTACCTGGTCTTCACACAAAATATGTGCAGAAGAGCAACATGATTACACCACAACGGTACCTAGTAAGTGCCAAGCCTAACCCCGGTAAAGTAGTAACGAGGTCAGGTTAGTGCCCTACTAGAATATAATAATTTAAGGCAGAAAAATATAGCAGTGTAATAAGAGACTAGAAATTTAACAAGGAGAATCTATAGAAAACAACAACACAACTCATAGGGATAAACAACAGAGGCGCTCCCGAGATACCGTCTCGTAGTCCCAAAAGTAAATGCTCAACAAGGGATCTCCCGAGATACCGTCTCGTAGTCCCAAGAGTAAATATGCAAGGGGATCTCCCGAGTTACCGCCTCGTAGTCCCAAAAGTAGATGTGTAGTGGGATCTCCCGAGGTACTGCCTCTTAGTCCCAAAAGTAAATGTGCAGGGGGGGTCTCCCGAGGTAGCGCCTCATAGTCCCAAAAGTAAATGTGCAGGGAGATATCCCAAGGTACCGCCTTGTAGTCCCAAAAGTAAACACACAACTCAAAACCGATGGAAAAAACAATTAACAGCAAGAACTCTACAGTTTAAGACTGAAACAAATCAAGGAGAAACAGAAATTCAACTAAGCATGCTGCACAGATTTCAAATAAGCATTTAAGACACGTAGACATCCGTTATTAGGCTAAATAGGATAACTACACATGCTGGTATAACTCAATTAAGATGTAACAGGTTACTACTTAGTAAAAATCATATTTTCCAACAATTAGCCCGTGTACGCACTCGTTACCTCGCGTACACGATGCTCACATATCACGAAAGTATCATAACAGTACCCTATCCTAAGGAGATTTCCCCCAACAATTTTAGGCAAGCCACTTACCTCGAACCAAGCTCAATCAATCAGTAAGAATGCCTTTTCCACGACTTTCCGACTCCGAATGACCCAAATCTATCCAAAAACAATTACTTACCATAAATATAACTATAAGAAACTAGTCTAATTAATGAAATCAAAACCTTAGCAAGAAAGTAGAAATTCACCCCAAAAAGTCGACCCGGTATCACATCTTGGAATCGGGTAAAAGTCACAAAATACGATCACTCATTCCACCACGAGTCCAACCATACCAAAATTAGTCAAATCCGATCACAACTCGACCTTCAAATCCCCAAACTATAGTTTATGAAGTTTCTACAATTTTCCCCACTTTCCATCTCAAAGTACTAATTGAATGATGTGACCAGTGATATGTTCATGTATATTAACCAAATCCGAGTTAGAATCACTTACTCCGATAAATTTTTGAAAAACCCACGAAAAATCGCAACAAATCGAGCTCCCAAAGTGCAAATGTGAAGCAATACCCTAACCCTCATTTACATAGTACAAAATTTGACCTCCCATTGTGCTGACCACACATTTTTTTGTGCGACCGCACATCCCAGGTCCCGTGGCCGCAAATTCCAAATTGTGCGATCACACATCAACGATGGCTGCACTACCAGGCTTTAGTAAATTGTCCATATCTTTCTGTAAAAATGTCCAAATGAAGAATGGTTTTAACTTTCTGGAAACTAGATTCAAAGGGATACAACTTTCTCTTTCGAATTATCTCCAAATTACTTATAGATTAAAATATATAAGCTTCCGAAATAAGATCATCGAATCTGCAGAACCCCTTTCTGTGGCCGCAAGAACAATTCTGCGGACCGCACAATTACCACTAATTTCGCACTTATGGAGTTTGGGGCCGCACATCCGCACTCCTAAAAGCTCCAGAACAATATCAGAGTGCCGAAATGCCTAGACTCGCTCAAAACTCACCTCGAAACACACCCGAGCCTCTCGAGACCACGTCCGAATGTACCAAAAAGTCCTAAAACATCATACAAACTTAGTCGAACTCTCAAACCACCTCAAACAACATCAAAATATGAATCACACTCTAATTCAAACATAATGAACTTTGAAACTTCAAACTTCTACAACCGATGCCGAAACCTATCAAATCACACCTGATTGACATAAAATTTTGCACACAAGTCATATTTGACATTACGAACCTACTCCAATTTCCGTAATCGGAATTCGATCCCGATATCAAAACGTCCACTCCCGGGCAAACTTGCCAAAAATTCAGCTTTCGCCATTTCAAGCCTAGTTCATCTACGAACCTACAAATCACAATCCGTAGTATCTCCTAATCCCAAAATCACCCAAAGGAGCTAACAGAACCAACGAAACTCCATTCTGGACTCGTCTTCACACATTTCCAACTACGGTCAAAATCTTAGAATGAAGCTTCCATTTTAAGGACTAAGTATCCCAAAATCACTCCGAAACCAAAAACAAAACCTCCCAGCAAGTCACATAACATAGAATGATACGGGGAAAGCAGTAAATAGGGGATCAGTCCTAATACTCTCAAAACAACTGGCGAGGTGGTGAAAAGATGAGGATAACAGCTGCACATATCATGCTCGGTCTCCAAAGTCGCCTCCTCGACCTGCTGACCCCTCCACTGAACCTTCACGGAAGCAATGTTCTTTGACCTCAACCTTCGAAAATGCCTGCCAAAATAGCCACCGGCTCCTCAACATAAGACAAATCCTTGTCCAACTGGACTAAGCTGAAATCCAACACATGATACGGATCGTCGTTATACTTCCGGAGCATAGAAACATGAAATACCGGATGGACTCCTGCCATGCTGGGAGGCAAGGCAAGCTTATAAGCAACCTCCCCAACACGTCGCAACACCTCGAACGGGACATAAACATTAGGCTCAGCTTGCCCTTCTTCCCGAACCTCATAACACCCTTCATGGGTGACACGCGGAGCAGGACCCCGCCTCCAACCATGAGTGCAACATTGCAAACCTTCCAATCCGCATAACTCTTTGTCTGGAATGGGCTGTGAGAAGTTGATCCTGAATCACCTTAACCTTTTCCAAAGCATCCTGAACCAAGTTTATACCCAATAGTCTAGCCTCGCCCGACTCAAACCAACCCACTGGAGACCGACACCACCTACCACACAGAGCCTCATACGGTGCCATCTGAATGCTCGAATGATAACTGTTGTTGTAGGCAAACTCCACAAGTGGCAAGAACTGATCCCAAGAACCCCCAAACTCCATCACACACGCACGAAGCATATCCTCTTGCATCTGAATAGTGTGCTAGGACTTTCCGTCCGTGTGAGGGTGAAATACTATGCTCAACTCCACTGGAGTACCTAACTCATGTTGTACGGCTCTCCAGAACCGTGATGTAAACTGCGTATCCCGGTCAGAGATGATAGATACCGGCATGCCATGAAGCCTAGCAATCTTGTGGATATAAACTCGAGCTAATTGCTTAGAAGAATAAGTAGTCATCACAGGAATGAAATGAGATGACTTGGTTAGCTTATCGACAATTACCCAAACTGCATCAAACTTTCACTGAGTCCGTGGAAGCCCAACAATGAAATCCATAGTGATCCGCTCCCATATCTACTCCGGAATATCCAGCTTCGAAGCAATCCACCCAGCCACTGATGCTCATGCTTCACCTGTTGGCTATTTAGACACCGAGCTACATACTCCATGGTGTCCTTCTTCAGTCTCCTCCACCAATAATGCTGCCTCAAGTCCTAATACATCTTCGCGACACCCGTATGAATGGAGTACCGCAAACTGTGAGCCTCCTGGAGAATCAACTCATGCAAACCATCTACATTGGGCACACATAGCCTGCCATGCATCCTCAGAGCACCATCACCTCCAATAGTGACCTCCTTAGCATCACCGTGCTGAACCGTGTCCCTAAGGACAAGTAGATGGGGGTCATTATACTGACGCTCCCTGATACGATCATAAAGAGAAGACTGAGAGACCACACAAGGCAACACTTGACTCGGCTTAGATATATCCAATCTATCAAACTGGTTGGCCAAGGCCTGAACATCCAATGCCAATGTCCTCTCTACTACTGGTAGATATGCTAAGCTCCCCAAACTCTCCGCCCGACAACTCAAGGAATCAACCACCACATTGGCCTTCCCAGGATGGTACAAAATGGTGATATCATAATCCTTAAGCAGATCCAACCACCTCTGTCGATGCAAGTTAAGATCCTTCTATTTGAACAGATGTTGCAAACTCCAGTGATCGGTGTAGATCTCACAAGGGACACAATACAAATAGTGTCGCCAAATCTTCAAGGCATGACAATGGCTGCTAACTCAAGGTCATGGACAAGATAGTTCTTTTCATGCACCTTCAGCTTCCTAAACAAGCATGCAATCACCCTACCGTTCTACATGAACATTGCGCCGAGACCAATCTGCGATGCATCAGAATATACAGTATAAGACCCCGAACCTGTAGGCAATACCAATACTGGAGCCGTAGTCAAATCTCTCTTGAGCTTTTGAAATCTCTCCTCGTCCATCTGAACGGAGCACCCTTCTGGGTCTGCCTGGTCATAGGTGTTGTGATAGATGAGAAACACTCTACAAATCGATGGTAATACCCCGCCAAACCAAAAAAACTCCGGATATCCGTAGCTGAGGACGGTCTAGGCCAACTCTACACTGCTTCGACTTTCTTCGGATCCACCTTGATCCTATCACTCGACATTACATGACCTAAAATGCCACCAGGTCTAGCCAAAACTCACACTTTGAAAATTTTGCATATAACTTCTTTTCTCTCAAGGTCTGAAGCACAATCCTCAGGTGCTGCTCATGATCCTCCCGAGTCCGGGAGTACACCAGAATGTCATCAATAAACACAATGACGAAAGAGTCAAGAGAGGTCCAGAACACACTGTGCATCAAGTGCATGAATGCTGCAGGGGTGTTGGTCATCCCAAATGACATCACAAGGAACTCGTAGTGACCATACCGAGTACTAGAAGCAGTCTTCGGGATATCTGGATCCCGAATCTTCAACTAATGATAGCCTGAACGTAAGTCAATCTTGAAAATCACCCTGGCACCCTGTAACTGATCAAATAAGTCATTGATACAAGGAAATGGATGCCTGTTCATCACCGTAACTTTGTTCAACTCGCGATAATCAATGCACATACGCATAGAAACGTCCTTCTTCTTCACAAACAAGACGGGAGCACCCCAAGGCGACACACTGGGCCGAATGAAGCCCTTATCAAGCAACTCCTGTAACTAATCCTTCAACTCCTAACTCAGGAGGAGCCATACGATATGGAGGAATAACGATGAGCTGAGTGCCCGACAACAAATCAATACCGAAGTCAATATCCCTGTCGGGCGGTATGCCCGGAAGATCAGCTGGGAATACATCTGGACAATCCCTCACTAGTGGAACTGATTCAATTGTAGAGGTATCAATACTTACATCTCTCACATATGTTAGATACGCGTCACACCCCTTTTCAACCATTCGTTGAGCTTTAAGAAATGAAATAACTCTGCTGGGAGTATAATCTAAGGTATCTCTCCACTTTAACCGTGGAAATCTTGGCATAGCCAGTGTCATGGTCTTGGCGTGACAATAAAGAATAGCATAATGGGGCGACAACCAGTCCATGACCGAAATAATATCAAAATCTACCATACTGAGCAATAATAAATTGGCTCTGGTCTCAAAACCACTAAGAACCACCAAACACCACCAATACACGCGGTCAACAATAATAGAATCTCCCACATGTGTGGACACATAAATAGGAGAACTCAAAGAATCACGGGTTACGCCCAAATACGGAGAAAAATAAGAGGACACATAGGAATAAGTGGAGCCTGGATAAAATAAAACCGACGTATCTCTATGAAAGACCAGAACAATACCTGTAATGATAGAGTCGGAAGAAAATGCTTCTGTACGAGCAGGAAGAGCATAATATATGGCCTGGCCTCCCCATCTAGGGTGACCTCTACCTGTCCGACCTCCACCTCGAGTTGGCTGAGAAAATGGAGTGGTAGCTGGTGCTATAATCATAGCTTGGGGGCCCGGTGGAGCACGTGGTGCCTGAGAAGTCTGTGGAGGTGCACCCCTCCTAAGTCTGGGGAAATCCCGCACCATATGGCGAGTGTCGCCACACTCAAAACAAGCTCTTGGAGGACGTGGCTGCTGTGGCTGGCTCAGGCCAAGTCTGTTAGACTGACCGTTGAAAGCACCCCGTGCAGGAGGTTCACAGGACACTAGCGGTGCATAATAACGCTCTTGGGACCTAGGAGTATCTGAAATATCACTGGCGGCTGGAAGTGCTGATTGAACAGGGCGACTCACATAATCCCTACCATGACAAAATGCAGTTGGGGCACGAGTACCACTATAAGTGCCAGACACTCGAGACCTCTTGGCCTCCCTCTCCTATCTCTCCCAAGCAAGCATACTCTCCATTCTCCTAGCAATCCCCACAACCTACTGGTATGCAATATCCATCTCCAACTCTCAGGCCATATGCAAGGGGATCTTCCGAGGTACCGCCTTGTAGTCCCAAAAGTAGATGTGCAGGGGGATCTCCTGAGATACCGCCTCGTAGTCCCAAAAGTAAATGTGCAGGGGGGTCTCCAGAGGTACCACCTCGTAGTCCTCAAAGTAAATGTGCAGGGAGATCTCCCGAGGTACCGCCTCGTAGTCCCAAAAGTAAACACACAGCTCGAAACCGAAACAATTAACAACAAGAACTCTACAGTTTAAGACTGAAACAAATCAAGGAAAAACAGAATTTCAACTAAGCATGCCGCACAGACTTCAAATAAGCATTTAAGACACGTAGACATGCGGTATTAGGCTAAACAGGATAACTACACATGCTGGTATAACTCAATCAAGATGTAACATGTTACTACTTAGTAAATCGTATTTTTCAACAATTAGCCCGTGTACGCACTCGTTACCTCGCGTACACGATGTTCACATATCACGAAAGTATCACAATAGTACCCAATCCTAAGGGGATTTCCCCCAACAAGGTTAGACAATCCACTTACCTAGAACCAAGCTCAATCAATCAGTAAGAATGCCTTTTCCACGACTTTCCGACTCTAGATGGCCCAAATCTAGCTAAAAGAAATTACTTACCATAAATATAACTATAACAAACTAGTCTAATTAATGAAATCAAGACTTTAGCAAAAAAGTGGAAATTCATCCCAAAAAGTTGACCCAGGACCATGTCTTGGAATCGGGTAAAAGTCATAAACTGCGATCATCCATTCAACCACGAGTTCAACCATACCAAAATTAGTCAAATATGATCACAACCCAACCTTCAAATCCCCAAATTATAGTTTATGAAGTTTCTACAATTTCCCCCAGTTTCCATCTCAAAGTACTAATTGAATGGTGAAATCAGTGATATATTCATGTATATTAACCAAATCTGAGTTAGAATCACTTACTCTGATAAATTTTTGAAAAACCCACGAAAAATCGCAACAAATCGAGCTCCCAAAGTGCAAATGTGAAGCAATACCCTAACCCTCATTTACATAGTACAAAATCTAACCTCCAATTGTGATGACCACACATTTTTTTGTGCGGCCGCATATCCCAGGCCTTGCGGCCGCAAATTCCAAATTGTGCGGTCGCATTTCAACGCTGGCTGGACTACCAGGAATTAGTAAATTGGCCATAACTTTCTGTACAATGTCCAAATGAAGAATGGTTTAACTTTCTGGAAACTAGATTCAAAGGGCTACAACTTTCTTTTTTGAATCATCTCCAAATTAATTAAAGATCAAAATATATAAGCTTCCGAAATAAGATCATCGAACCTGTAGAATCCCTTTCTGCGGCCGCGAGAAGAATTCTGCGGACCGCACAATTTCGACTGCGGTCCGCACATTTTCAACTGCATTTCGCATAATTACCACTGCCTCTGCACTTTGGGAGTTTGCGGTTGCACATCCTCACTCCAAAATGTGCCCCGCACTCCTAAAAGGTCCAGAACAACATCAGAGTGCCGAAATGCCCAAACTCGCTCAAAACTCACCCCGAAACACACCCGAGCCACTCGGGACCCCATCCGAATGTACCAAAAATTCCTAAAACATCATATAGACTTAGTCGAACCCTCAAACCACCTCAAACAATATCAAAAATACGAATCATACTCCAATTCAAACTTAATGAACTTTGAAATTCAAACTTCTACAACTGATGCCAAAACCTATCAAATCACGTCTGATTGACATCAAATTTTGCACACAAGTCATATTTGACATTAAAGACCTACGCCAACTTCTAGAATAGGAATTCGACCCTGATATCAAAAAGTCCACTCCCGGGCAAACTTTCCAAAAATTCAGCTTTTGCCATTTCAAGCTTAGTTCAGCTACGAACCTCCAAATCACATCCGGAGTCGTCTTCACACAATTCTAAATACGGTCAAAATCTTAGAATTAAGCTTCCATTTTAGGGATTAAGTGTCCCAAAATAACTTTGAAACCAAAAACAAAACCTCCTGGCAAGTCACAAAAGCATAGAATGATACGGGGAAAGCAGTAAATAGGGGATCAAGGCTAATACTCTCAAAATAACAAGTCGGATCGTTACACATTGTTGGGTTAGCAAAGATCTAGGTTGCTCGAGGATGAGCAAGAGCTTAAGTTTCAGGTGGTGATGTTTGGATAAACATCCATTTTTTTGCATGTAAATTGCCTTGCATTATGCCCGAACTTGTTAAATTTTGGTATGAATATTTGTGACTCAAGCTTAATAATGATGTTTATATGTGTAGGGATAAACCGGAGGTGATATGGAAAGATGGTACATAAATTAAATAGAAAAATTTAGAGGAGTATGGTTTTTTGAAGTCCAAGTTTGAGTGAGGCACAGTTCAAAACGCAAAAGACAACACTACACAGAGTGCGGCGCCCAGCTTTGCATCAGGCGCGATCCAAAATGCCGAACCATGAAACTTTTCCTATTTCGGCTAAGACTTGGTAGTTTCGACCCTAGACGCCAGCAATGTGTATTAAAGGGGTTCCAAACCTATTTTTAGAGGGGATACATTATTGGAGAGGCAAGAAGATTGCAGGAACACTTGAAAATAAGGAATTATAAGAGTTTTGTCTTCGTTACTCCTTAATCTGTATTTTAATGCTTTCGAATATTATCATGATTGTTAGCATGACTATGAGTAGCTACATTTCTTTCTAGAGTTTTGATGAACCCTTTTGTAGGATTCAAGTCAAGACATTCACTAATCAAATAACTTGTAAAGAATATCATTAACCGAGGAAAGAATAGTAACAGAAAGCAATAATAATTAAAAAACTGAAATCTCATCATATTAAGCGATGTCCGATTAGAACAAATGAAGGTCCTGTTCTGATAATAAATCATCAAATAGAATCATACACACAGTACCTTGTGCCTAATTTATTAATCACCCTCGCACGACAAAGATCTCGTGCCACAATATAGGTCACACTCGCACGACAAAGACCTCGTGCCACAATATATTCCACAACCGCACCGTAAAGACCTCGTGCCACTATGTATATCACAACCGTACGAGAAAGACCTCGTGCCACAATATATACCACAACCACACTACAAAGATCTTGTACCACAACATATACTGCAACGGCACGTCAAAGACCTCGTGCCACAATGTATATCACAACCCGTGTCAGTTATCAATAACACGTTCAAGAAAAATTTATTGTGAATCAAATAAAGTAATGCATGCTAACAATTTTCTTTTTATTTCATTCTGTTATGTCACCAACAACTCAACAGAATATGAGATAACAACTCTATGTAGGTGAATTTACCTTGGCAACCAAATCATCAAGTAAATGACAGAGACACAAATTAGCACTTTGGAATCAACACAACAAAATACATAGACATGTATGACACACGGAGTCATACCACCACAAAAACCTCATCAATAAAATTCCCCAGGCCATCACATGTTATCCTTACATAGAGCCCCTTGTCTCGCCGTGTGAGCAATAATAAAGTAAAGGGCCGCCTTGTCTTATCACACGGGCATCAATAATTATCCCACCTTTGTCTTGCCATATATATATATATATATATATATATATATATATATATATATACCACCACACAAACCTCATCAATAAAATTCCCCTAGGCCATCAAATGTTATCCCTACATAGAGCGCCTTGTCTCGCCGTGTGAGCAATAATAAAGTAAAGGGTTGCCTTGTCTTATCACACGCGCATCAATAATTATCCCACCTTGTATTGCCACATGTGCAAACCTCAATATATATATATATATATATATATATATATATATATATATATAAGAATAACACGACAAAAATCTCGTGCCAACACCCGAACAAATCCGCCCAACAAGTCTTCATGTGTCAAAATCAAAACAATGCAACATGCCAATGATTGTTATCATGACATAAACTCACAATCTGGTAACACATTACACAAGAACAATCAATAAAGGAAATGCATAAGAACAATCAATAAAATCATGAAAGCTAACTCAAATTAGCAAGAACCTCACAAACCCCAACTTAGCCAAACAAGAAATTAAAATTCTAAAACATGATCTCTATCAAGGATATAAACGCAAGTAAACGACCAAAGTGAAATCACATAAAATAAAGACTTCTCAATCAAGACAAAGCGATAAAAGTAACCTCGGGTCAAATCCAGTCATAACCAACACATACGCCCATGTACACACTCGTCACCTTATGTACATGTCGTTCACATAATACAAATAATATAATGAAACTAAATCCTACGGGAAAGTTCCCCCCCACAAAATTAGGCAAAATACTTACCTCAAGTAAGTTAAATCAACTCACTAATAACCCTTTCCCGCACAAATCAGCCTCAGAATGATTCGAAACTAACCAAAATAACTTAATATCATAAATAAAAGCCATAGGAAGCGATTCTGATAATAAAGCTTTGATCTTTAACAAAAATAAAAAGTCAACCCCAAGCACGCACCTTGAAACCCGACAAAACTCACAAAAATTGCCATCAAAATTTTCAAACAATTTCCAACAATCAAAATAGACCTATTCCAAGTCCCAAAACCAAATTTCGAATCCGATAGCCAAAAGTCAACATACGGTCAAACTTGGGAAAAACTTCTAAACCTCAAATTGCCAACTTTCGGTAAAATAACACAAATCAACCTACGGACCTCCGAATTAGATTTCGAGCATATGCAAAAGTCCAAAATCACGATACAAACTCGTTGGAGCCATCAAAATACCGTTCTGGGGTCGTTTTCACTATAGTCAAACTTTGGCCAATATTTTCAACTTATGCTTCTAAGCGAAGAATCAAAGGGTCCAAATCAACCCTAAAACCCACCCGGAATGAAACTAACGAACTCACAAGTCAGAAAACCATAAATACACATGTGTGAACCATCAAAAGGAAAACGGGTCGCAAATACAAAAAACGACTGGTCAGGTCGTTACAAAATGGAACTTGAGTTGACCACAATCAACATTCTTGGTAAACAACCTCGAATTAGTATTTTAACAAATCTGGCAGGTTCTTATGATGATTTTGAACTTGTACACACTTATGGTTGAGGTCCGGGGTGACCCGAGCGCATTCCGGCATATTATGTGAAAAATTATGAAAATATGTTTTCAAGTTGAAAATCATGAGTTTTGATGATCGATTCATGTTATTTGATGTTATTTTGATGATTTGAGGTAGCGAGCAAGTTTATATGATGTTATTACACTTGTGTGCATGTTTAGTTTGGAGCCCGAGGGACTCGGTGTAACGACCCGACCGGTCGTTCCGAGAATTTAGCCCCGTTTCCCCCGTTTCTGCTTCATTTTATGTGGTTCAGCTTCATTTATGTGTGTTGGGTCGGTTGGTTCGGGTTCAGAGTGGTCATGGTGATCATTAAGTCAATTAGTCTCTCAAAGGTAGCCTAATAGTTGAGAAAGTCAACGGAGAGTTGACTTATTGGTAAACGACCTCGGAATGTGGATTTTATGGATCGGATAGCTTCGCTAGGTGAATTGGGACTTAGGAGTGTGTTCAGAATATTTTTTGTGATGTCCGGTGTAGAATTAGTCTTGAATTGGCAAAAGTTAGTTTTTGGCGATTTCCGGGCGGCACTGGAACATCAGGGACGGAATGGAATTCCAGAAGTTGGAGCAGGTTCGTAATGTCATTTTGGATATGTCTGCAAAATTTCAGGTCAATCGGAGGTGTTTTGGTTGGTTTCGGCGTAGTTGGCGAAATTTGGAAGTTTCAAAGTTCATAGTCTTGAATTTGATGTGATTTTGGTATTTTCGTGTTGTTTTTGGTGTTTCGAAGGCTCGAATAAGTTGGAATAATGTTATGGGGTGTGTTGGTATGTTTGGTTGGGGCCCCGAGGGGCTCGAGATTGATTTCAGATGGTTGGCGGGGTTTTTGGACTTGGAAAATTGCAGCAATAGCTGCTGGTGTGAAGTTCTGGTGTTGACCGCACCTGCGATCGGGTAGCCGCAGGTGCGATGTCGCAGTTGCGATGGGCAGAGCGCAGGTGCGAAAAGGCTAGGCAGGGGATTTTTTCGCAGGTGCAAAGTTTTGGCCGCACCTGCGAAGACGCAGGTGCGGAGAAGTGGCCGCAGGTGCGGAACTTGGTCCGTTAAGTGGGATTCCGCAGGTGCACACCTGGGACCGCAGGTGCGAGTCCGCAGGTGCGACTAAATGTCCGCAGGTGCAGAAATGCTGGCAGAAACAGTATATAAAGGGCCTCCGCGAAAATTCTCTTATTTTCACCATTTTTGCATGCGGGAGGAGTTCTTTGAAGGCGATTTGGAGAAGGAAACTCGAGATTCTTCGGTAAAGGTAAGTTCTTTGGTTACTAACATCGTTCCCATGTTATTTTGTTCAGATTAGGCTTGAAAATTTAAGGATTTAAGTAGGAAAAGTTTGGAAAATGGGAGGAAAGAGTTGGGAATTTCTTTTGGCAATTTTAGTTGGCAATTTTGGTCCGATTTTGACGTTCTTGGTATGTACGGTCTCATGGGAGGATAAGGGTTCTTGTGATTTAAATTTTATCGGATTCCGAGATGTAGGCCCGGGGCTCGGGTTTGGCCGAATTTCGATATTCTTGTATAATTTGATAATTTTCGATTGGGTTGTGTTCCTTGAGTATATATTAATGATGTTGAACTGATTTTGGCTAGATTCGGAGAAATCGGGAGCCAATTTGAGGGGAATGAGCATTGCAGACTAGTGTTGTGGCCCGGTAGAGGTAAGTAATGGTTATAAATCCTGTCTTGAGGGTATGAAACCCCGGACTTTACACCCTTTCGCGGATTTGGAGTGACACACACACTGGATGACGAGTGTGGGCGTGCACGAACTGAAAATTTGGAATTATGTCTCTTTTTAGGCAGCTATTGAGTTGCAAAACTACTTTTTAAGCATATGTTTTACATTATTGCTATGATTTGATATATTTGGGATGTAAGCCATGTTTGGGGCCTAGTGCCGATCTGTTTTAACCCCTTGGGGGCTATTTTACTGATATTCTCACTACTTTGAAACTATGATTTTACACTCAGTCTTTCTAGTGAAATTGTTGTCACTCCTATTTGATGATATTACTATTTATTGAAATGAAATACTATTTTGGGTCGAGAACCCCATTTATTTATGGCCCGAGTGGCATGATGAGAGTGTCTGACTGAGTGAGGCCGAGGGCCAATATTGTGAGGATGTTATGATATGAGAGAGGCCGAGTTCCTGGGAGTGGTTGATTCCATGATTTGGCTTGTTTCTAGCTCTTGGGTTGTAGGATCCCCTCCGGAGTCTGTACATACCCCCAGTGAACGCAGGTACCTACAGAGTGCCGAGTGCCGAGTGATTGGGAGGCATGAGTGACTGTGAGGTGCTGAGTGACTATGAGGTGCTGAGGGACTGATTACCAGTGATGGTGAGGTATGCCCGAGGGGCTGATTATGAGTGACTGTGAGGCATACCCGAGGGGCTTATTAGGATACATGTTTTGCCCGAGGGGCTACTTATGATTTTACTACTTTCACACTGAGCTTATGAAATATGTTTTGCCCAAGGGGCCTCTATATGATTTATTTCATTTTATCACTAAACCTTTCAGTTGAAGTTGTTGAAAAATATACATTCTTCAAAGGATTTTTCTGAATTTGATTTTAAGGCATGATGATTTCACATATCTATGTTATACTGTTGGAAGGAAAGGCTGTGCATCTTGTGATTTGATGACATTGATTTTATGTGTTTCTTGCTGCTCAGACCTGATTTATTTTCATTACTACTGAGTTGGCGTACTCACATTACTCCCTGCACCTTGTGTGCAGATTCAGGTGTTAGGGCAGGGTGACCTGTCTATCTGTTCCAGAGATTCTCGAAGGTTTGTGAGGTAGCTGCATGCGTCCGCAGTCCTGCTCCCTCTCCTGCTTACTATTATAGAATTTATTTTCGTCGAGTTGTATATTTTATGTAGATGCTCATGACCAGTGACTCTGGGTTCTCGGGGGTTGTATTTAATGTTCAGTATAGATTTAACTATTTTATAAATGGTTAAAGGAACTTTTATGGGTAATCAATATAGTAAAGATGTAAATGGAAGTTATTATGATTCGAGTTTGGGTTTTGGCTGGCCTAGTTCCACGATAGGCACCATCACGTCTGGCCTAGATTTGGGGTCGTGACACTCGGGTAAGTTTCGGATGCGTTACGGAAGAGTTTGAGCCATTTAGTAACTGTTGGTGCATTACCAGTTGCTGGTGTCTGATGCAAATCTCACAATTGTGAGGTTTGGCTTGCAATTGCGAGACTTACTTTTTGCGAACAAGAATTCACATTTTTGAGCAGGGGCCTGGTTTGGGTGACTTCACATTTACGAGGAAAATGTTCGTATTTATGAAGTTTGGGCAGCCGCTTTTGAGAACATCCTGGTCGCATTTGCGGCCACTAGTAGCTATTTTCATCTTCGCATTTGCAAAGAATTGGGTGCATTTGCGATGGGGACCTTTCACATTTGCAAACAAAGTGTCATATTTGCGACTTCTGGGCGCCTGATGCACTAATCACATTTAAGATCCACGTTTTGCATTTGCGGTGTTCACAATTACGAACAAGAATTCTCAATTGTGATACATGCAATTGGGTAAAAGAGGGAAAAAACGGGACTTAGCTCATTTTCTACCGTTTCTCAACCCTAAACACTCTAGAGGCGATTTTATTGAGAATGTTTCCTCCTAAAATTATTGGCAAGTAACTCTAATACACTTTTTTCAAATTCTCTATTACTTTTAATGAGTTTTTTAACATCTAATATAGGATTTTCCCATGGTAAAAATTAGGGATTTGGGTAGTGCCACGACCCGGAATCCCAACCTCGAGACGGTGATGACGTCTAACATTTGACTTTCTAGGAAAACCATGTTAGCTAATTACTTAACTAGTTTTATCAATTTAAATCAAAACATTAATAATAATAAACTATGATAACCTAAAATATATAGGATAAATAATGTGTAGCGTAAACTAAACATATCCCAGAAATCTGGATTCACGAATACATGAGCATCTAGAGTAGTACAGGTAAAGTTTGAACAAGAATGCATTTGTTTGAAATAAGATAAATAGTAAAGACAAAACGGAAGGGGACTTCAGGGACTATGAACGCCAATAACTCTACCTCAAGTCTCCTGCTGATAGCTGGTCCATGCAAGATCTCCTCTACACACCGCTGAGACCAACTTCGGTATCTGCAAAAGAATTGTAGAAGTGTCGCATGAGTAAAACCAACCCCATGTACTCTGTAAGTGCCAAGCCTAACCTCGATGAAGTAGTGACGAGGCTATGACAAGATGCTCACAATAACTTGTACGAAATAATAATAACAGAAACATGACTAAATAATAAAGCAGTAAAGTCAAATAACCGGACCCGTAGGTCAACTACCAAAAGGGCCCCCAAATAACAAAAGCTCAAATCTCATATCACCATACTGAGAACAATCTCTACAACTACAAACAACTTACATCACATTAAATCCGTTGCGGCACGCAACTTGATCCCACTTTATCCCCATATGTTCATATCATATTATGACCTTATTTCTTCATATCATATCATATCATATCATTTCAGAGGCGTGCAATCCGATCCCACCGTATCAATTTATTTTAATACCGTTGCAGCACGCAACCCGATCCCAACAATTTCAACTTATTAACATAAACAACTCAATCCCAATATTTACGGAATATCAAAACAAAGGAGAAATTAAACATATGGAAAAACAAGGAACTACCAAACAAACGGACAATAACCAATATTTCAAAATCCCTAAACCTTGGCAAAACAATGGTACCAAAATAGCTAAATGGCTCACATGAACGAAGTAACGAAATAAAGTACTTTAAGTGATATAAGAACTGTAAAAGCATGTAGAACATGAGGCAACGAAACCATACAATTAATTCAATTAGAATCATGTAGCAAGTGAACAAATATTGGGTGAGAAATGTACAATTGAAACAAGTAACAGATAAACAACAAATAACAAGTAAGACATGGATAACAAGTAAGAACATGTAGCAACTAAAGCATGTAACAAGAAATAACATAGAGAAAAAAAGATATTGAACTAAATAGCCCAATTCCACATGCTTGGATCCCATGACGACGCATATAAACTCATCACCTCGCATATAACAAATAGTCCAACAAGTCCTAATTCCCTCAAATCAAGGTTAGACACAACACTTAAATCTTTTCACAATCAAATCAACACTCAACCATGGTCTTTCTTTTAGAACTAGCCTCTAAACCAGTCAAATCTAGCCAAATATGGTTCAAATAATTCAAAATAAGCTAATAAAATACTCACGGAAGCTTCAATCTTTAATGATTGGAACATGTTAACAAAATTCAATCCCGGACTCACCAAAACCCGGTTATTCATTCACCCCCGAGCCCTGTTATGTGATTTGTTTCGAAACCCGACCTCAATTTGAGGTCTAAATCTAATTTTTATATGATCCCCCATTTCTACTCAAATCCCTAATTTCTACCATAAAAATCTTAGATTTTGATGTTGAAACACATGAAAAGTATTGGGTAATTGAACGGAAATGGATTAAAGTTTCTTACTAATATTCTTGGGAAGAAGAAACTCTTGAAAAATTACCTCTACAATGTTTAGGGATGGGAAATGGTGTAAAATGAGCTAAGTCCTGATTTTCCCCTCTTTTACCCAGATGTGGATGTCGCAACTATGATCTCCTGTTTGCAATTGCGACCATCACAAATGGGAAACATAGGTCGCATATGTGAACTGTGCATCAAAAGCCGATGTGGCAAATGCGACAATTTGTTTACAAAATGCGAACTGTCCCCCCTTCGGAAATATGGAAAATCACTTCGCAATGCGAAGCTTTCCTATGTTTCCAGGAGTCGCAAATGCGAACAAGAGGCTCGCAAAAATAGCCCTAGCCAGTTCGCAAACGAACAATTTCCTCACAATTGCGAGGTCACCCAGCCCAGGCCCTGCTCGCAAATGCGAACTCATGTTTGCAAACGCGAGGCTATTATTCGTGATCCAGACCTTGAAAATGCGGGATTTACAGATCAACACCTGTACTAAAAGTTGAAATTCATCCTTAACTCATCCGACACACACCTAAAACTAACCTGAGCCCCTCGGGCTCCAAATCGAACATGAACACAAGTTTAAAAATATCATACAAACTCGCTTGCGCAATGAACATCAAAATAACATATAAAACCATGAATCGGAAATCAAAACACATGAAATTCAAAGGAAACTCAAGAACCTCTAGAATTGCAACCAATCGTCCGAATCCTATCAAACCAACTCAGAACTGCACCAAATAGTTGCAGATAAGTTTCAAATAGCAAAATGGACCTATTCCAAATTCTAAAACGAAAATTCAAACCCAACAACCATATAATCAACCTACGGTCAAACCTAGGAAATTTCCAAACATTCAAATTGCTAACTTCCGACAAAATAAGTCAAATTAACCTAGGGACCTCCGCATTAAATTTCAGGCATTCAAAACATTGATCCGGAGTCATTCACCCAAAATGTTGATCGTGGTCAACTCTAGCTTTATTTTTACTCAAAATTTTATTTTATCAAAAGTTCATTAAAATCTTTTCAAAAAGCGACACTGACCATGAACTCAAACCAAGAAGTATCAAATGGAGCTAATATAGGTCTTGGAATATGGAAATAAGGGCTAGCACTCAAAACGACCTATCGTGTAACGATCTGACCGATAGTTTTGATGTTTAGTTCTTTGTTCCCCTATTCAAGATTTCTCGTATGTGCTTTTACTATTTTATGACTTTAGGGAATGATTGGTTTGGTTTTGGAAGGGTTCGGGTTGAATTCAGAACTTAGTTCCTTAAAAGTTGCCTAAGGTGGCCAAGTTTTACTTGAGTCAATATTTTGAGTAAACGATCTCGAAACTAGGATTTGGTGATTCAAATAGGTTCGTATGATAATTTTGGAGTTGTTCGTGTGTTCGGATCGAGTTTCGAGTAATCCGAGAGCGTTTCAGCGCTTAATGTTGAAAGTTGGCACATTCAAGGTTTTAGAGTTTCTTAAATTTGGTTTGAAGTAGACTTTGGTGTTATCGATGTTTGTTTGGGATTTTGATCCTAGGGACGGGTTCATATGGTGATTTCTGACTTGTGTGTAAAATTTGGCGTCATTCATAGTTGTCTAAGTATGATTCGTCGCGTTCGGAGTTAGTTGAAGAAGTCTTGCAATTCATAAAATAATTAATTTGGTTTTAGGGCGCGATTCTTGGTTTCGATGTTGTTTTACGTGTTTTGAAGACTTTGAGTAGGTTCGTATTATGCTTATGTAATTGTTGGTGCATTTGGACGGGGTCCCGGGCGCCTCAAGTGTGTCTCGAACCACTCAGAGTTAAGTCCAAAATTGCAAATGTTCTGCTTCTAGTTTCCTTCCTTGCGAATGCGGGGAAAGCCTCACGTTCACGGTGAACGAATTGGGGTTGGGAGACTTTTTTATACACGTTTGCGAAACTGGGATCGCGATCACGAAGCTTTGGGGCTATAGTCCTTCACGTTCGTGAATGATGGGTCGCGTTTGCATAGAGAGAGGCTGACTAGGGGAGACGCAGACTTTGGCCTACGTGTTGTGGATGTCCTCTAGAATTCCCGAAGGATTAGCCACCTTGTGAATTGTTATCACGATGGTCCCCTCGCATTCGCGAAGAAGACCTTCCTAGGTGTTGGCTGGTTTGCCTACGCGATCGGGGATGCCTTTTTGTGATCGCGAAGAAGGATCACCAGACAGTAGAATTTTTAAAACATGGAACCTAGGCTTATGTTCTTCATTTCTCTCAACTTTTGGCCGATTTTAGAGCTCCTTAGAGATAGATTTTCACCTAGCATCACAAGGTAGGTAATTTTTACATCGTTTAGTACATAGATTATTGGTAGATTTTAACATAAATTGTAGAAATTATGAGATTTTGTTAAAAAACCTCGGGTTTGGTAAAAAAAGGGATTAGACAACGTAAATGATTATGGAATTGAGTAGAAATTATATATTTGAGTATGGTCATGGATAACATTATTCTATGAAAATTCAGGGGTGACTTTTAGGGACTTTCCAATTTGGGTTGGATAATTACTCTAATATATGAATTATGAACTTTTGAGCATATATTGATTAGTTTGTACGACCTTTGACTAGTTTCGGATTTCTCGGAATCGATTTGGGCAGTTAGTGAGGTTGAAGGGTCGAGTATTGGACTTGGAAGCGAGGCAAGCCTCTTGCCTAACCTTGTAAGAGGGAATTATCCCCGTAGGTGTTTAAATTGTTATTTGTTAATAATTGTGGGAGATACGTATACACGCAGTGACGAGAGTCCGTAGAAGCTAAAATCATGTTTATGTCCGGGTAGATTTAGGACTTTATCATTCTATATTTGCAGTATTTGTACCCAATTTGTTAGTTTAATTACTAGAATTTATAATAGAAATTTGATTAGGGGTTATGCTAGGCTGAGCTTCGTTACTTAAAGTTCTGGCACAAATTATTTGATTGTTGATAGAAAATTATGCTTCTGATGTACCTATTCTGGTGTTGTAATTTTATGACCATTATTTCAAAGATTTTCTCTATTCATGTGGATCAGGTCGAACGCCTCGACAGTATACTTAAGATGCATCTATGGTTCCACTGACCGACCCTCGGTAGTGTACATGATTATTCTTGATCGGACCCTACGACCTCGACATAACTCATGCGTAATATCACTAGGAGTCTGATTATACTTGGTATTTCCTTCATAACTTGAGAATTGATAATTACTTTATGGCTCTTTTTTTTAAAATTGGCATGTGATAATTGGAGATTTTAAATTGATATTTTGTAAGAACCATTTATTTATTGTTGCTTATTCCATTGTTACTGTTGTATTTCGTACCTATTTATAATTCCTGCACTTTATTTATTGACCACTAGTAAGTGCCAATGTCGATTCCTCGCCACTACTTCTTCGAGGTTAGACTAGTTACTTACTGTGTACACGTTGTTTTACATACTCATGCTACACTTCTGCACAAATTATGCAGCTACCGAGGTAGGTACATCTGGTATACGTTCGGGCGCGCCTCCATATTATCCGGAGACCTAACAGTGAGCTGCTTCCCATGCTCCGATCTGCAACACCTGGAGTCTCCTCCATGTTGTATTTATTATTTATGTCTATTTTATTTCAGACAATAGTTATAGGGGTTTTGTATATTCTGCTAGATTGCTCGTGCACTTGTGTCACCGGGTTTTGAAGATTTCTAGTAGATGTTTATGGTTTTTCCTAACTTCATTACTATTTTGCTTTATTTCTTATTTATGTGTTATATCACCATAATATTTTATACTTAGTTCCTTATTAAATAAAATTCTTGATTTTAAAAGTAACAAACAAATAATTAAATGAATAGTACTCCGTTGGCTTGCCCGACATTGGGCGCTATCACGGTCAATAGTGGGAATTGGGTCGTGACAACTTGGTATCCGAGCACTAGGCTCACATAGGTCTCACAAGTCATGAGCAGGCCTAATAGTCTCGAGGATCCGGGGAAGAGAAGTCTGTACTTACCTTCGAGAGGCTATAGGGTATTAGGAAACTTCCCTTTCTTCGTCTCCTATCGTGTAGTTGATATTGTGCTAAGTATATTTATCTTTTTCTCTCACAGATTGTGAGAATGTCTGCTGCGGCTGTACCTGGTGGAAAAGGAGCTTCTCCCAAGTTGTTATAGGCTGAGGTAGAGGCCGAGGGAGGGCCAAATCTCCTGCTAGAGGAAAAAGGCATCCTAGAGTTGCCCTATTGTACCACTAGTAGATCTAGTGGAGGATCCTGTTATGGAGAAGAAGGATGAGGACCTTGAAGTTGAGCCAACCCCGGAGGATTTTATGACTGCACCAGGAATTGAGGAGGTCATGGGTCATATGCTGCGGTTCACAGATTCAATGACTCAAGAAGGGCTATTTCCAGCAGACCCAGCCACATCTCAGGCGGGAGGGGGAGCATAGACCCCTAACACTCAGGCTTCAGGGCACGCTGCTGTCATCTATCAGACCCCAAGTGCACTACCTGTGGGCGGATCTCAACTAGTTACAGTAGTTATACCAGAGCCCAGACCAGCCGTGACCATTGTGCAGTAGAAGCGGCTGTACAGATTGACTAGTCTACATCCTCTTGTCTTTGGTGGTGAGCAACATGAGGACCCACAGAAATTCGTTGATCATTTCAAGGATATGTTGCATATTATGGGAGTATGGGATTCCAACAGGGTGGACTTCAGTTGTAGGGCAAGTCTTGTAGATGGTGGCAGTCTTATCTCCGTAGCAGACCAGCGTGTTCACCTCCCTTGACTTGGACCAGTTCACACGTCTCTTTCTGGAGAGGTATATTCCACCTTCTTAGAGGGAAAAGTTGTGGAGATAGTTTTGAAATATCAAGGGTATCTTCCAGTAAGTCCGAGAGCATGCATCGAGGGTTAAGCGCCTACGATATTCAGGAGGATTCAGTGGTGCTCCATCTGGGGGAAGAGGTCAGTTCATGAGGGTCCAGTCTAGCAGGCCCATGTATTAAGCACCACCGCCTGATGGGGGTGCTCCAGTGCAGCCCTATATCAGTGTCATTCAAGAGATTACCTACTATCCACCGGCTATTCAGGGTTCCTCCAATAGGTATTCAAGTCACAAGGGTTAGACTCAGGGTTAGCATGCTTCCACACCGAGAGGTTTCTAAGAGTGCATTGAGCTTGGTCATATGAGGAGGTTTTGACCTAGGCTACACGGAAAGACAATACATCATGGCCATCAGCCCATGATCACCACACCAACTGCCGCACCACCCGTTCGACTGGCTAGAGGCGGAGGGCAGGTGGGTACGGGTTGCCCTAGAGGTGGAGACTAGCCAGGTGGCGCTCCGGGTAGGTTCTACGCCTTTCCAGCTAGACCGGATGCAGTATCCTCATATGCCGTGATCACATGTATTATTTTTATCTGCATTAGGGATGCTTCAGTACTATTCGATCCAAGGTCTACTTATCAGTCTATATCTTCTCTATTTGCTCCTTATTTGGATGTTTCTCGTGAGTCCGTGTGTGTTCCTGTATATGTGTCCATACCAGTGGGTGATTCTGTTGTTGTGGATCGGGTTTACTGATCCTATGTTGTGACTTTTTGTGGTTATGATACTAGAGCGTATCTTCTATTGCTCGATATGATTGACTTTAAGTTCATCCTAGGCATGAACTGGTTGTCTCTGTACCCTGCCTTTCTAGATTGCGATGCCAAGACTATTACCTTGGCGATGTCAGAGTTGCCTAGATTGGAGGGGAGAGGTTTATCTATCAGTACATCTAGTTGGGTTATCTCTTTTTTAAAGGCTCAACATATGGTCGAGAAGGGTTGTTTGTCATATTTGGCTTATGTTCCAGATATTTTCGTGGAGACTCCCACGATTGATTTCGTGCCCGTAGTGCGTGAGTTCTATGATGTATTTCTTTCTGTTTTACTAGGCATGCCATTAGATTGCGATATTGATTTCAATACTAATGTGGTGTTAGGCACCCATCCTATCTCTATTCCACTATACCGCATGGCTCCGAAAGAGTTGAAGGAGTTAAATAACAACTTAAGGAGTTTCTCGAGAAGGAGTTCATCAGGCCGAGTGTGTCGGCTTGGGGTGCACCAGTATTGTTTGTGAAGAAGAAGGATGGGAGTACCACCAGCTGAACCAAGTCACTATCAAGAATAAGTACCCATCGTCGTATATTGATGATTTGCTTGATCAGTTACAGGGTGCTAGAGTGTTCTCTATGATCGACTTGAGGTTTGGGTAACATCATCTTAGTATTCATGCTTCAATGTTCTGAAGATGCCTTTCCGGACTAGATATGGGCACCACGAGTTTCTAGTGATGTCCTTCAACTTGACTAACGCTCTGTCGACATTTATGGATTTGATGATATGGGTGTTAAGTCCATATCTTGATTCATTTGTCAATTTCTATATTGTTGACATATTGATCTACTCGCGTAGTATGGAGGAGCACGAGCATCATTTGAGAGATGTGCTTCAAACCTTGCAAGAACAAAAGTTATATGCTAAGTTCTCTAAGTGCGAGTTCTGGTTGGATTATGTGGCGCTCTTGGGGCATGTTGTATCAAGTGAGGGTTTTAAGGTAGATCCTAGGAAGATCGAGGCTGTTCAGAGTTGGCCTCATCCTACCACATCAACCAAGATCAGGAGTTTCTTGAGGTTAGCAGGTTATTATCGTCGGTTTGTGGAGGGTTTCTCATCCATTGTAGCTCCTTTGACTAGACTGATCCAGAATGGTTCTCTTTTCATATGTTCTAATAATTGCAAGGTGAGCTTCCAAAAGCTCAAGACCGCATTGAGTACAACACCAGTGTATGTATTGCCCTCCAGTTCGGGGATGTATACTATGTATTGTGATGCTTCACGCGTTGGCTTGGGTTGTGTATTGATGTAGGAGGGACGAGGTATTGCATATGCTTCGCGCCAGCTGAAGCCCCACTAAATGAATTAACCCGTACATGATTTGGAGTTGGACGCGATAGTTCATGCTCTCAAGAGCTGGAGGCACTACCTTTATGAGGTGTTGTATGAGGTCTATGATGATCACCACAGTTTGAAGCATTGTTTAAGTAGAGGGACCTTAATCTGAGGCAATGCAAGTGGCTTGAGTTACTGAAGGATTATGATACTACTATCCTCTATCAATCAGGCAAGGCGAATGTGGTGGCAGATGCATGAGCAGAGAGGCCGAGAGTATGGGTAGTTTGGCATTCATTTCAGCAGAGCAGAGGCCATTGGCTTTGGAAATTCAGTCCTTAGCTAACATACTTGTAAGCTTGGATACTTCAGAGCCCAGTTGAGTTCTTGCAATGTTTGTGGCGCATAATTTATTATTTGAGAAGATCAAGGCTCGTCAGTAAAATAATCTGCACTTGCTGGTTCTTAGAGAGACAATGCTATGGGGTGGTGCTAAGGAGGTTATTATCGCTGATGATGGTGTTCTGTGACTCCAGGATAACTTATGTGTTCCTAATATTGATGGCCTGAGGGAGAAGATACTAGAGAAGACACACAATTCATGGTATTCTATTCATCCATGTGCTACGAAGATGTATTATGACCTGAGGCAACATTACTGGTGGTGGTGGATGAAAAAAGGCATAGTCGAGTATGTGGCAAGATTTCTAAATTGCCAGCAGGTTAAGTATGAGCACTAGAGGCCAGGTGGCCTACTTCACCAAATGGTTATTTCAGAGTGGAAGTGAGAGCGCATCACTATGGACTTCGTAGTTGGGTTGCTACAGACGTTGAGGAAATTTGATGTTGTTTAGGTCATTGTCGACAGACTGACCAAGTCAGCACACTTTATTCCAGTTGGGACTACGTACTCTTCAGAGAGGTTGGCTGAGATTTATATTCATAAGATTGTCCGATTCGTCATGCCCCAAACTCGGGGAGAGCGACCGGCGCTCAACCGAGTGAACCCGACCGAGCAAGCCTGTTAGATACTTTCTACCCAAACTCACTCATGAAAAAGAGAAGACATATTCACATTAATTAGACAATAGGGAGATCGTGTATACAATACCAAATCCTTTCCATTAGTTACTTCATTTTTAATGTCTCAAAATACACACATTTGCATAGGCTAAAGTGGAATAGATGGTTCCAACACAGCATAACTCGTTTGACTTTTCCAGCACCCACATACAACCCACACTATGTTTATGGAGCCTCTAATAATTACAAAGAGTTTGATAGTAGTGTCGACAAAAAGGCTCCGACTATACCTCAAAATGTGATAATATAATAAATGAAAGATGTATAACCCCGGAATGAAGTGGGGCTCACCGAGCCTGATGGGAGGAGGGTGTACTACTATCACTGGTTATTGTTGCCTACAGTGGAACCACCTGCATCCATTAAAGATGCAGCGCCCACGGCAAAAGGGACGTTAGTACTGTCGAATAGTACTAGTATGTATAGCTAAAAACCATCTCAAAAGGATGAATAATAATACACGGGAGAACAATCATGAAATCAATAGAAGCCTCGAACAATACCAAAACATCAAGTTAAGAACCACATAAGTTTTCAAGTAAATTTCCATGTTTTTAGGTTGGGAGATCTTTAGTACCGATATACCATCATTCACAATAACACCATACTTTTACACCGAGTCTGATAACGGCCCGATCGGCTAGGGCTCCTCATTTGAGACATCAACCACAATCACAATTTCAATTATAATTTCCAGCACAGTCACCACCATGTATGCGGCATGGCGTCCGATCAGGACCCAATCGGCTAGGCCGTCTCGCCCGAGACATTACCCTTTTCTATCAATCACCTCACTTCATACTTCTTTCACATCTTTTCAATTTATTGGCACTTTTTTCCAAAATTATAATATCATTCTTGGAACTTGGCCGTGTTTCATATTTCATGTTCCCCGTTTTACTCTCACACATCATCATCGTTATCAACAACAAGACTTTTCAAACTTGGCATGATAGAGATTTTTCACATAATTTGGCAGGATAACCTTCATTCAAACTTGAGTTGAATTCATAACATTTATAACACACAACCCATACTTTGAATGTACCCTCAAATGATAACATAGCATGATAAAATCATTGGGAACACATATTGAACATATATCTTTCAACACAAGTTTACTCGGAATAACCAATTTCATAACGATCAACTTTAGTCTTACATAACTTACATGAACACCGTGGAATTCAATTTTAAGAAAGGGGTTTAGCCAACATACCTCAATTGAGCTTCCTTAAACTCTAAAACGTTCTAGAGCTCTTAGCAACTTCAATCTATTTTAGAAATATAACAAGTTGAACCAAAATTAGGAAGATGATCATGATTCTAGCTCATTTGAGCATTTTATCAAACACTAGGTGTGCATTAAGGTTTTAAGGTCCTTTTATGAAAGATTCCATCACCCCACAACCCATTCTTTACTATTTTTAGCTCACAATCTTCCTACACCCTTTTATAACACATGCATGCAAGATAAGCAACTCCCATACCCACGAATTGTCTTGCTAATTACTCATTTTTAGTTAATTTTCGAATTTAAGGGCTAGGGTGTAGAATCTTACCTCTAGGATGAAGACCTAGTGCATTTTTTCCTTGTTAATCTTCAACGATTTGAGCAAGAATCGACGGAAAATTGGTTGAAGATCACTCTCCCATTCTAAGGCACTCTCTCACTTTAAAAATATCAGATCTTAGCTAAAAAATGGTCCATTGCATCTATTTTATCGAAGTAGGTCGGGTTATAAAAACCTAAGAATGAAACCCCGAAACAGGATCTGCGGTCGCATAATGCTTCTGAGGTTCGCGAAATGGCCCTCCGGGACTGGGCTGGTCTGCCCTACTCTACGACCATTATGCGGCATAATGCGCCGCAGCACCTTCCTCCGCAAAATTTCAAAGCCGGATATGTTTTTTTCGATCAGAGTGCAGCCACGAAATGGTTCTGTGGTCGCATAATGGGCCGCGAAAATGTCATCAAAAATGGCACAAATGACTGTCTCACTCTGCGGCAATTTTGCGGCCCGTAGAGTGATTATGCGGACGCAGAAATGCCCAACTCTGCCAAACATTTTCCTTTAACTTCCCAGTGCACTGTTCAACCCAAAAGTCCGTACCGTGGAAAGCTTGCGAGCCGCGAAGAATTTCTACTATAATTAACACCTACTCCTACCTCGGCACCACGAAACCTCAATTTTAGGAATAATTTTACGGGGCCTTACACGATTGCATGGTGTTCATATGTCCATTGTTTCATATAGAGGATCTCAATTCACTTAACATTTCTGAAGAGCAGTACAGAGTGAGTTGGGTACCCGGGTAGAGCTCAATATGGACTCTCATCCGCAGACTGCGAGCAGTCGGAGCGGACGATTCAGATTTTGGAGGATATGCTCAGATCATGTGGTATTGACTTCATAGTGGCAGTGGGATCTATTCTTACCTTTGGCCGAGTTAGCTTATAACAATAGTTATCCGTCCAACATTGAGATAGCTCCAGTTGAGTCTTTATATGGTCGGCGGCATACTTACCCCATCGGTTGGTTTGAGCCCAACAAGGTTAGGTTATATGGTACAAATTTGGTAAGGGATGCCTTGGATACGGTAAAGTTGGTTCAGGAGCGACTTCGTGCAGCTTAGTCCAAGCAGAAGAGTTACACAGACCAGAAAGCACATGATTTATCATTTATGGCGAGCAAGAATATTCTCTTAAAAGCCTCGCCGATGGAAGGCCTCATGAGTTTCGGAAAGAAGGGCAAGCTGAGTCCAAGGTTTATTGATCCATTTGAGGTGTTGGAGTGAATTGGAGAGGTTTCTCACATGCTTGCTTTACCTCCTAGTCTATTGGGAGTTCGTCCAGTTTTCCACGTATCTATGCTCCGTAAGTACCATGTTGATAGGTCACATGTGTTAGATTACAGTACATTTCAGCTAAATGAGAGCTTGGGTTATGAAGGGAGCCAATTGCTACTGTAGACAGGCAGGTCCTCTAGTTGAGGTCTATGAAGATTTTAGCAGTAACGGTCTAGTGGAGTGGTCAACCAGTTAAGGAGGCAACTTGGGAGATCTAGGAGGACATGCGGAGCCGATATCCACACTTATTTAGCACTCCTGGTATAATTCTAGACCCATTCGAGGACGAATGTTTGTTTGAGAGGTGGAGAACATAACGACCCGACCGATCATTTTGATTTATAGATCCCTGTTCCCCTATTTAAGACTTACCATATGTGCCTGTTTTATGACTTGCGGGGATGATAGGTTTGGTTTTGGAAGGGGGAAGGGGTTGAATTCGAAACATCTAGTTCTTTCATAGTGGCCTAAGGTAGCCAAATATGACTTCAATCAATATTTTGAGTAAATAACCTTGGAATTAGGATTTGATGGTTTCAATAGGTTCGTATAATGATTTTGGACTTGGGCGTGTGTTCGGTTTGAGTTTCAGATGATCAGGGAGCGTTTCAACACTTAATGTTGAAAGTTGGTATCTTGAAGGTTTTAGAGTTTCTTAAATTTTGTTTGAAGTAGACTTTGGCGTTATTGAAGTCCGTTCTCCGAGCATGGGGATAGGTTCGTATGGTGATTTGTGACTTGTAAAAAATTTGGCTTCATTCGGAATTGTCTAAGTATGATTCGTTGCGTTAGGAACTAGTTGAAGAAGTTTAAAGTTCATAAGTTAATTAATTTGGTTTTAGGGCGCAATTCTTTATTTTGATGTTGTTTTATGTGTTTCGAGACTTCGAGTAGGTCCTTGTAATGTTTATGTACTTGTTGGTGTATTTGGACGGATTCCCAGGTGGCTCGGGTGTGTTTCGAACCACCCGGAGTTAAGGCCAAAATTGCAAAAATTCTGCTTTTAGTTTCCTTCTTCGCGAATGCGGGGCAATCCTCGCGTTCGCGGTGAAGGAATTAGGGCTGTGAGACTTTTTTTATACACGTTTGCAAAACTGGGATCGCAATTGTGAAGCTTTAGGGTCACACTCCTCCGCGTTCACGAACGATGGGTCGCATTTGCATAGAGGGAGGCCATCTAGGGAGAGGCAGGCTTTGGCCTACGCGTTCACGGATGTCCTCTCGCGTTCGCGCAGGGTTAGCCACCTTGTGCATCACGATAGCAATTTTCACCTCATGTTCGCGAAGAAGACCTTCCTAGGCATTGTTTGGTTTGCCTTCGCGATCGTGAGGGCCTTTTCACAATCGCGAAGAAGGATCGCTAGGCAGTAGCATTTTTGAAACATGGGACTTAGGCTCATTTTCTTCATTTCTCTCAACTCTTGGCCAATTTTAGAGCTCCTTGGAGAGTGATTTTCACCTAGCATCTCAAGGTAAGTAATTTCTACATAATGTGAGTTTAGTACATAGATTATTGGTAGATTTTAATTTAGAAATTGTTGATATTATGGGATTTTGTTGAAAAACTAGGGTTTGGTAAGAAAATGGGATTAGACCACGAAAATGATTATGGAATTGAGTAGAAATTATATATATGAGTTCATAAGGTCATGGGTAACATTATTCTACAAAAAAATCCGAAATCCAGGCACATGGTCTCAGGCGGCTTTTGGGGGCTTTCCAGTTTGGGTTGGGTAATTACTCTAATAGATGAATTCTAACTTTTGAGCATATATTGAATAGTTTGTATGACCTTTGACTAGTTTCGGTTTGCTCATCATCGGTTAGGGGAAATTAGTGAGGTTGAAGGGTCGATTAGTGGACTTGGAAGTGAGATAAGTCTCTTGCCTAACCTTGTAAGAGGGAATTATCCCCGTAGGTGTTTAAATTATTATCTTTTAATAAATGTGGGAGCTAACTATGCATGAAGTTACGAGGGTCCAAACGTAGCTAAAATCATATTTATGCCCGGGTAGATTTATGACTTATCATGCTATATTTGCAGTATTTGTACCCAATTTGTTAGTTTAATTACTAGATTTATAATTGAAATTAGATTAGGGGTTATGTTAAGCTGAGCTTCGTTACTTTGAGTTTTGGCAGATTATTCCTTTTTTTTTTATAAAGTATGCATCTTGATGTACCTATTTTGGTGTTGTAATTTTATCAACCGTAGTTCGATGAGTTTCTCTACTCTTGTGGATCAGGCCGAATGCTTCAACACTTTATTTAAGATGCATCTATGATTTGCGCCGGTCGACCCTTGGCAATGTTCACGATTATTCTGGATCGGGCCTTACGACCTCGACATTTCCCGTGCGTAATATAGCTAGGAGTCCGATTAATATCTCTAGGAGTCCGATTATACTTGTTATTTCCTTCATGACTTGAGAGTTTATATTACTTGATGGCTCTTTTTTTATTGAAATTGGCATGTGATAATTGGAGATTTTAAATTGATATTTTGTTAAAGAATCATTTATTTATTGTTTCTTATTCCATTGTTACTGTTATATTTCATGCCTATTTATAATTCATGCACTTTATTTATTGACCACTAGTAAGTGTCGATGTCAACCCCTCGTCACTACTTCTTTAAGGTTAGATTAGATACTTACTGGGTACACGTTATTTTAGGTACTCATGCTACACTTCTGCACAAATTGTGCAGGTACTAAGGCAGGTGCATCTGGTATCCGTTTGAGCGCTCATCCACATTATCCAGAGACATATAGGTGAGTTGCTTCCTATGCTCCGATATGCAGCATTCAGAGTCTCCTCTATGTTGTATTTATTATTTATGTCTATTTTATTTTAGACAGTAGTTATAGCGGTTTTATATATTCTACTAGATTGCTCTTGCACTTGTGACACGAGGTTTTGAAAATTTCTAGTAGATGTTTATGGTTTTGCCTAACCTCATTACTATTTCACTTTTATGTCTTATTTATATGTTATATCACCATAATCTGTTATACTTAGTTCCTTATTAAATAAAATTCTTGATTTTAAAAGTAACAAAACAAATAATTTAATGGATAGTTCTCCGTTGGCTTGCCTAACGGCGACGTTGGCCACCATCACGATCTATAGCGGGAATAGGGTCGTGACATATCAGTTCATCACATTCTCCACCTCTAAAAGAAACGTTCGTCCTCGAACATGCATATAAAAGTACCTGGACTGGTGAAAAAGTGTGGGTATCTACTCCGTATATCGGACTCAGACTCCCACGTAGCTGCTGCCTCGATCGGTTGACATCTCCACTACACTTTCATAGAAGGAAAACTTTTAGATCTCCACTTTCGAACTTGCCAGGCCAGAATAGCCACCGGCTCCTCCTCATAGGCTAAATTCTTATTAAGTTGAATGGTGCTAAAGTCAAAAACATGCGAGGTATCCTCATGGTACTTCCGAAGCATGGAAATATGGAATACCAGATGTACTCCTAATAGGCTAGGAGGCAATGCAAGCCTGTAGGCAACCTCTGTTGCACCCTATTTCGCACTAGTCAAGACAGGATTCAACTTGTGGTTTCCCTGTTGTTGATAAAAGAGAGTCGCCACCTAATACGTAAAGGTATACTAGGGTACCTATTTAATTACTAAGTCATATTCTTTATTAGTCTGCTAAAAACGTTCTTGTTCTTCTAAGGGGAAGGTGTTAGGCACCCCTTAAAATCTACCTGAGGTAGCTCCATAAGACCTAGACTAAGTTTGGGATCAATAATTTATACTATGCTTTAATTAGTATTAGAGAGTACTTCTTACTGTATACCTAAGGGGAGAGTATGATATTAATAAAAGTGTGAGACCTTAAAAGGCGTACGAATTTATGAAGATATACTGAAAGAATTTTGATTTGCAAGTGGTCTAGATTTTACAAGCTTGTAAAGAGATTAAGTTATAAAAATACTTGATTTGGGGGATAGTTATTTATGTAATTCTAAAAGGGTGTTAGTAAGAAAGTGAGCCTAAAATTTACCTTAGATTCTGAGAATTTTAAAAAAAAGTTTATTTGCTGAAAATCCCTTAAGGCGATAGTTCTTGAAGTTCTAATTTCCCTTTTGAAGATGAAACTGAGATATGATTTCCTTTTTTTGAAATAGAGCTGCTGTTTTGCTAAATTTAGGTTTTTGAAATCCTGTAAAGAAAAAGAAAGGTAAGCGAAAACATAATAATTTTACGATCAGATTATAATCAACAAAATAAGGATTTACTACTAATTCCCAATTAATCCTATATCATTTAAGGCTTGCCTAAGTTTATATGATATTGAAGCATGAAGAATAACATGTGATCTAATATATGCGTGTTATATACATAAGAGATAAAACAACAACATAGACATAACAAATTCAACCTACAGTAAACTAAACTAGTGAAAATAGTAAACTGAATTAACGAGACAGTAAACAATGATAAAGGAGTTGAGGGAAAGAGGACTGGACTTTAGTGATTGGACCTCAAGAAGGTAGGCCCAACAGTAAAGAAATGCGAATATAGCTGATTTTGGACTCCTTGACAAAATGCAACAAGGCTGGAATTGGGCCTGAGTTCATCAGGAACTCAGCGACCCAAGCAGATGTACATGTCCAAAAGAGGAAGAAAGTCACTAGAGTTATATATTCAATATATTCAGCATGCTCTAATAACATACCACATTTTGATGCACATGACAGGTATACAAACAGATAATTGAAACATGAATATGATTATTGTTGTGGGAAAATTATATATCAATGTGGTGGCTTTACTTAATAAATAGTTCACATTGGAAATCTTTCGTTGTCATTAAACATTAAACCCTTAAAGAACTGAATGTGCCAATGAATTAAGAGCTAAGGAAGGAGCCCCACTCGAGGTCGATTCTCCCTTCGGATCCCCCGACACTTCAAAGTTCCCAAGGGCCTCAAGGTCCTAGGGCAATGCTTGTGCCAAAGAGGGCAACCCAACCTCGAGTCGAACTCTGCTCCCAAATACCCTTAAACACTAACAACATATTTTCCTTATGGGTTTAAGTGCCAATGAGTCCCTTCTAATGTAACTAAATACTAAAGTATTACTTACCACAAAAATATACTTTTCCTCTTAATAACACAAGAGAACACAGATTACCTTTGACACTAAATAAAGGATACTTATCAAGTAAACCGAAAAGGGTTGACTTTAGAACACATATAGATGAAAAACAGAAGTTTCATATCATACTGTTGTAGGAGTAAGTCATTAAGGAACAATTATTCAAAGGGAAATGGGCATGCATAACTCGTATAGACAACAACACAAGAGATGCAGATACCCCTGCCTTTGGAAAACTAACTGTGAACTACTTAGTTTGTTATTAACACATGCAGGGATTAGTAACACTACTTAACACCTTAAAGGTCATCAATATAGATTCAGACAAATAGTCATGGTTACAGAGGGGTTATCAAGGATATTAGGAATAGGATTAAACTCTCAACATGACTACAAATTCACAGATTCAAACATGGGATTCCTAAGGACTCAACATGGTCATGCTTCTAACAGTATTAGAAGTTCATCATGTTCAGATAGTATCAAGAAAGGACTTCATAAGGCTTGAGAGTCAGGTTTAGTTTCAGATTAGCAATAAGGAGAATGACGGATCATAATTTAAGACAAAACATGGTGTTACAGAGTTAAGCAGGGATACTTGTAACATTCAGTCAACTGTACATATGCGGGGTAAGTGAGGTAGTGACCTCATCTAAGCAGGGGAGATTTGCACATTACAAGATCAACTTAAACATGTCAATGAAGAAAGGAAATGGAAGCAATGTATCAAAACAATTTCAACTAAAACATAAGTCTAGCTTAGTATATAAGTATGAAGTGATCATGCTTCAGCTTCTAAAAGTGTCACTTGATTACAACAGAATGTCTAAGTCATAATTTCATGGAAGATAAGTTAATGATATGAGCATGAAAGCTTTACAAAACTAACAGTGGCTCAAAGAGATTAAGGACATGGATGTATTGCACAAGCAAGTTTTGAATTACACATGTATCTGAAGATCCCAACTAATCATGGGACAAACAAGCTTAGTTACACTGCAATTACCAGTTGGCTTTATCCAAACGGGATCATGGCTTAATCTATGAAGAGAAAGGTAGCTTAATCTTAACAGAATGTGTACAACAAAGGTTCATGAAAAGAAGACAATTTAATTCAAACAAGGTAGTTTCTTACAACTACATCCAACAGTCAGGTGTGATCATGAGAATATCATGGTGATAGCCCAGAAATTACCCTCAGAGTTAGCAGATACAAATATAGAGAAGGAGAGCATCTAAACACTTAGATTCTTTCAACTTAGTTAAGTGATATGGACTTATGAACTTGTTGGTTTATCTCAGTTAGGATTACCAAATAATGAACTCGACCATAAGACAAATAAGATGCAGAGAACAATATGTAGAGGTGAAGATCATGACAGAATCATCAGTGAAGAGAAAACATGAAGTTTAGGTAAGCATGATTGGTTTAACAATAATAATAACTAAACAAAGTGAAAGACCATAGTAGCAACTCAAAAAATAGTCTGACAAACACAGGCAGAGAAGAAAGCATTTAGACACTTAAAGTTCAAGCTCAAGGTTAAAAGACAGGGGGTATAAGTTTAAACTATTTTAGAATTCATCTTAGTTATAATTATTAGGTAGTAAACTCAAATTAAAAGCTCACAAAACTATAGAGATGCAACAAGACAGAGATGAGCTTACTGAAAGTCAATGAAAACTATGAAGTTTATGTTGAACATAAGCATATAATCACTTAGGCGTGGAGACTATTGGAAAACTCAGAACAAAGATCAACAGGTATCAATTATGATTTAATCAACTATCATTTAAAGACTCATAACATAACGAGATAATCACAAGAAGTCGTTAAACTAACAAAGCATAAATATTAACATGTTAAACACGTATAGAATAATTGAAATCTACAGAACCTATCTCGGCTTACTTATATCACTTAGAGAAATGAACAAAAGAGAAAAGTGAAAAAGGTGCTGACCTTGTTTAGAACAGCAGACCAAAAAACTCTTTTCAGTTGCTCCAAATCCCAAAACCCTCGAGTTTAGATCAGCAATAGAACTTACCAAAAGAAAAGGAAAGCAGTAAGAAACCTAAGGCTTTGAACCCTAAATTTCCCAGTGTTTTTGTGTGCTTCTCTTAGATAATAGGATAGTGATTTTTCTTGCTAGGTTGGTAGTTGGTGTGTATTGTTGAGAGCATTTAAGACTCCTATTTATAGCAGCTATCAAGACAATAGGTTTTTAGAGATTCAAATCAGATAGTGGAAGGTGAATCATGGTAATGATCATAGCAAATCGAATAAAATCAGAATACAGAGGGGAAAACCAATATTGAGTTTACCTGAGTGAAGAAAATGATTGATGAAGTGCAAAGGACCACTAGTTAGACCCCTAATACCAAAAGGTCATTGCATTTGACCTTTGGGTGTTGAATGCCAACGTTGAGGCCAGCTAATGTCCCAGACTTGCTTTGATTTGAGGCGATGGAGGAGGAAATCTGGTGAGTTGAACTTTCCCTCTATTGGTCTGGCCTTCTCGATTAGGACTTTGAAAATCGAGTGGTGAAAATGGAAAGAGTGCAGTGGTCTAAGATACAGGAGCAAAACGAATGGCCATGCATGACAAAAATTTGAAAAAACAATGGCGATTTGAAGTTTCATATTTTTGGGTAGGGTTCGGATTTGGGGGTTTACGTATCTAATGATGAGAGAGGAAAATTCAGCGGGAATCACGGCTAGGGAAGGAAAAAGAGATGAGTCTCTGATGAACTCGTGACCTTGCACAAACTTGTGCAAGGTCTGGTGATTGATTTGCTTGTGAGGTTGAGAGAAAAGAGAGAGGAGGGGGAAAGAGATGCGGCTGGGCAACAGGGAAATAATTAGGGTTGGGGGGGG